>WNWK01026995.1:0-26764 GCA_009830355.1 Cherax destructor | reverse complement strand
GTTTTGTGATCACAGATGCACCTTTGCAACAACAGCTTCCTTGATTTTACTTGAATATTTCTTATCCACAATGGTAGCGATGGTAGAAAAGGGTTTACCATACAGCCTGGCCAGCTCACTGATATGCACTCCACTTTCATATTTTTCTATTATCTCCTTCTTCAGTTCTATCGTACATATATTTCTGTTCCTCTTTGCCACAGGCTTAGCACTAGGATCTTTCCTTGGACCCATGGTAGCTTATTTAGCAGTTGCAAGCACTAAAAACAGTGGAATAATGACAATATACTGGTATGAATGCGTGGGTGTGGGTGGGTGGTCGCTCTCGCTTGTAAACAATAGCACTGATGCTCCCTGGAGTGCGCGCTCAGCTGGGCGCCAAGCGGACACGTCCGGTACGAATGTCGGAAGACGAATCAAACATCGGATGTCGCATTCAAATTTCTTATGTTATAAGTATCGGATATCGAATATAACGTAAGATGATAGCATCGTAAGTCGAGGTACCACTGTATCTAACATACTTAGTTACTTACATTACTTTTAAACACGTTCATTACTTACTTTTAAACACATTCATTATTTACTTTACTTACTTACTTTTAAACAGGTTCATTACTTTCCTGACTTTACTTACACAAGTTAATTTTTTTTGTTTATCTTGTTTATTTCATATTTTATATAATAAATGGTGGAAAACCCCAGGATTTGTTTATTTTCAGGCTTATTATGGCAGCCACTGGGTTAATAACCCTGGGGAAGCCAGGAAAAATGGGTAACCCCCATAGTTGATGGTCGTACCTCGCTGCCAGGCGTGATGCGCCTCCACACCAGCTGTCTCCCTAGAGGGGACAGCTGGTGAGGGGCTCTTGATCTGGGGAATTGGAATGGTGAGGGGCTCTTGATCTGGGGAATTGGAACGGTGCTCCAGTTCCCCAAATTGAGCCTAAATTGCCCCCCTTCCCCGAGACATTGTATAATACAATTCACATGTAATAAAATATTAAGCACAAAATAAAGCCACTAATATGCGGTACATTTTGGGCAGACTAATTATAGGTATTCAGTAATTTAATAAAAAATTCTATGTAGCGATATATTAATAGAGAATTGACAATATACCAAAAATTTGTACACGTAATTGTACAGTGGACCCCCGAGTAACAAAAAAACTTCATTCCAGAAGCCTGCTCAAGTGCCATTACCGAACGAATTTACTCCCTTAAGGAATAATGTCACGTAGGTTAGTCTATTTCAGGCCCCCAAAAATACACTTCCACAAGCACTTCCAATATTATACTTACATAATTGTACGATTTCCGGGGTGTTCGTTACTCGGGGGACCACTGTATTTCCTTAATGTCCGTAAGTACAGTGGACCCCCGGTGTTCGTGATGCTCCAAACTCAAACAATTATGTAAGTATATTTTTGTAAGTGCTTTTGTAAGTGTATATTTGGGGTCTAAAGGACTAGTCTAATTTACATTATTCCTTATGGGAACAAATTCATTTGGTAACGGCACTGAACAGCATTCTGGAATGAATAAATCACGAACACCGGGGGTCCACTGTAGTATAAGTTTACAGTGGTACCCCGAGTTTCGGCCACCTCCCAACTCTAACAATTATGTAAGTGTATTATTGTAAGCACTTTTGTAAGTGTATTTTTGGGGTCTGAAACAGACTAATCTAATTTACATTATTCCTTATGGGAACAAATTTGTTTGGTAATGGCACTTGAACAGCCTCCTGGATCGAATTATGGCCGAAACTCAGGGTACCACTGTATTTAGGTACACATAAATACAGTTACCTAAATTATCATACATAGCAGCATACGTGTAGATAATATTTATAATATTTTGGCTACCTCTTTTTTTTTTTTTGTAATTCATAATACATAATTAAAATTTACTGCTCCATAACCTATGTCTTGTCTTAATTAAGACTAGAGTGTGTCAGCATTAGTATTAGTCTGCCCAAAATGTCACCCATCTCTGTACAAACATTGTATCATGCTGAAATAAAATTACTATTATTACAGTCTCTCCTCACGTAATGACGAAGTTTCGTTCCTAAGACCACGTTGGTAAACAAATTCATCGCTAAGTGAGGAGCATATTATAACGGTAGTGGGTTTGTGTCAATCATTGGTATTGTTTTAATGTCACCTTTGCACCATCTATAACATTTTTAGTATATTTTTAAATGTTTATACAGTAGTGTAGTACATATACTGTATATTGTAATAAACAGAATACTAGATGAAATCAGCTCTAATATACAGTGGACCCTTGATATTCGAACACTCCAAAACTTGCCCTATTATGTAAGTTTATTATTGTAAGTGCTTTTATAAGTGTATTTTTGGGGGTCTGAAATGGACTAATCTAATTTACATCATTCCTTATGGGAATAAATTCGTTTGGTAACAGCACTTGAACAGCATTCTGAAATGAAGAATGTTCGAATAGCGATGGTCCACTGTACATTATTTGGGTATGAATACTGGTCAGAGAGCCCGTCATAAGTCTGAGTTGTCGGTAAACGAGTATGTTGCTAAGTGAGGAGAGGCTGTATTAATTATTATTATTCATTATTATTATTACCTTATAAGTTTCAATATTTTTGTATTTTCAGGAGCTAGCTGAATACAGTTGCGGGGAAGCTGGTGATTCGCAGAACGGTACTTCATTGTGCTGTTTAATAATGGTAAATATAAAAAATAAAAATACACAGTACTGTAACTGGAACAGTACAAAAATAACCCCAGTGGAAATACTGTAAGTCACTTTGTCTGACGTTTTGGGTTATTCTGGAGGGTAATTTACATACAGTGGACCCCCGAGTTACGAGCACCCCAGAAATCGTACAGTTATATAAGTATAATATTGTAAGTGCTTTTGTAAGTGTATTTTTGGGGGTCTGAAATGGACTAACCTACTTGACATTATTTCTTAAGGGAGTAAATTTGTTCAGTAATGGCACTTGAGCAGGCTTCTGGAATGAATTTTGCTCGTTACTTGGGGGTCCACTGTATATGTTATTATGTATGATAATTTGTAACTGTATTTATGTGTACCTGTATGTAATAAACTTACTTAAAATACTTATAGCGATGTTTCAGTCAAAGTTGAACCAAAACATCGCCATAAGCTTCAGTTTCCTGTGTGTGGGTTATGTGTATAGATTTGAAATACTAATGGACAAAATCCATCAAGTAAACTGCACTTTTAATGCCTTTATTTTCAATGTTTGTTGAGTGTCAGGTACAGTGGTACCCCAAGTTTCGGCCATAATTCGTTCCAGAAGGCTGTTCGAGTGCCGTTACCGAACGAATTTGTTCCCATAAGGAATAATGTAAATTAGATTAGTCTGTTTCAGACCCCCAAAAATACACTTACAAAAGCACCTCCATGGATAACGTTTTTTGTCTTCACAGATACCTCAACGCACCACTCACCTTTTTTCCTTCATCAATTCTATGGTTAACCTCATCCTTCATAAACCCGTCTGCTGACAAGTCAACTCCCAAATATCAGAAAACATTCACTTCTTCCATAATCCCTCTCTCCAATGTGATATCCAATTTTTCTTTATTTAAATTGTTTGATACCCTCATCACCTTACTCTTATCTATGTTCACTTTCAACTTTCTACCTTTACATACCCTCTGTGTGACCCTTGTGGGTATACCACTTAGTACTGATTGTAATATTAATGCTTCTAAAATGGTCAAGTCATTCAATGTTTGATTATTACACAAAATGTTTTGTGTTGTCAGTGTTCTTGTGTCTAGTATATACAGTGGTACCTCGACTTACGATATTTTTTCATTCCAGAATACTGTTCAAGTGCCATTACCAAACGAATTTATCCCCTTAAGGAATGATATAAAATAGACTAGTCCTTTTAGATCCCCAAAATTACACTTACAAAAGCGTTTAAAAAAATAAACTTACATAAAAGGGTGAGTTTGGGGACCATCGTAAGTCGAGGTACCACTGTACCTGGAGAAGGTTTCAGGGGTCAATGCCCCAGCGGCCCAGTGCATGCCAGTGTTTTTTGGCTACAACTGAATGTTGGTCATTGGTGGAACCCAAGTGGGTTGAGCAAGGTTGGGTTTGGTTGGGTTACATTAGGCAGCATTAGGCTATTCTCGAGGTTACGTTTGGTTGACTCACAAAATCGTAATGACACGATTGGAAATAAACCATACCATGGGTGGGGTTTGATCCTGCGGTCAGAGAGTCTCAAAACTCCAGACCGTCACGTAAGCCACTGGGCGAGCTAGTTTCAATAAGATTCATCCAACTAGGTATATTTCTACACCATAGGAAGGTTAGCATAGGCACCACTGTGTCCACAAATGCAAGTTTTTACAGATGAATCTCCCGCTAGCATGGCCGTGACAAACTCTAGCTCAAGTCCCCCTCAAAGCCGTCAACATAACTTAAGCGACGGTCTGGAGTTTTGAGACTCTCTGACCATGGGTTTGAACCTCACCCTTGGTATGGTTTGGTTTTTTAAGTTTGGTTGTTTTTATTAAAACAATTTTTAATCACTATTAAAAACCACTACATATTTCTAATGTAAAACCACTATTTCTAATGTAAAACCACTATTTCTAATGTAAAACCACTATTTCTAATGTAAAACCACTATTTCTAATGTAAAACCACCATTTCTAATGTAAAACCACCATTTCTAATGTAAAACCACCATTTCTAATGTAAAAACCATTACGGTGGTCCCCCAGTTTTCGTGATTGTTTCATACCAGAATGCTGTTCAAGTGCCATTACCAAACAAATTTATTCCCATAAGGAATAATGTAAATTAGACTAGTCCTTTTAGACCCCCAAAAATACACTTACAAAAGCACTTACAAAAATACACTTACATAATTGTTCGAGTTTGGAGCATCACGAACACCGGGGGTGCACTGTACACTATGTATTTCTAATGTAAAACCATTACAGTGGACCCCCGGACATCGGACATTCTTCATTCCAGAATGCTGTTCAAGTTCTGTTACCAAACGAATTTATTCCCATAAGGAATGATGTAAATTAAATTAGTCCATTTCAGACTCCCAAAAATACACCTATAAAAACACTTACAGTAATAAACTTACATAAAAGGGCGAGTTGGGAGTGTTCAATTTCCGAGGGTCCACTGTATTTCTAATGTAAAACCACTATTTCTAATGTAAAACCACCATTTCTAATGTAAAACCAATATTTCTAATGTAAAGTCATTACAGTGCTCCCTCGGTTTTCGCCGAAAATTCATTCCAGAATGCTGCTCAAGTGCCATTACCAAACGAATTTACTTCCTTAAGAAATAATGTCACGTAGGTTAGTCTATTTCAGACCCCCAAAAATACACTTGCAACAGCACTTACGAAAATACACTTACATAAATGTTCGAGTTTGGAGATGCACGAAAACCGAGGGACCACTGTATTTCTAACGTAAAACCACTACAGTGGTCCCTCGATTTTCACCGAAAATTCATTCCAGAATGCTGCTCAAGTGCCATTACCGAACGAATTTACTTCCTTAAGAAATAATGTCACGTAGGTTAGTCTATTTCAGACCCCCAAAAATACACTTGCAACAGCACTTACGAAAATACACTTACATAAATGTTCGAGTTTGGAGATGCACGAAAACCGAGGGACCACTGTATTTCTAATGTAAAACCATTATTTCTAATGTAAAACCCACTCAATATTGTACCAATTAAACTATACAGTGGACCCCTGAGTTTCGGTCATAATTCAATCCAGATGGCTGCTCAAGTGCCATTACCAAACGAATTTACTCCCTTAAGGAATAATGTCAAGTAGGTTAGTCCATTTCAGACCCCCAAAAATACACTTCCACAAGCACTTACAATATTATACTCGGTTTTCGTGCATCTCCAAACTCGAACATTTATGTAAGTGTATTTTCGTAAGTGCTGTTGCAAGTGTATTTTTGGGTGTCTGAAATAGACTAACCTACATGACATTATTTCTTAAGGAAGTAAATTCGTTCAGTAATGGCACTTGAGCAGCATTCTGGAACGAATTTTCGGCGAAAACCGAGGGACCACTGTACTAAATTATTTTTTCCATCTAGTGGAACATAATCAATATTGTTTCCCCCTCACAGGCCACAGACCAAGAATCTCTTCGCGCGTTAGAAGGACTAATGAATGAGTTTTTTGGCTCGTTAACCACCAATCCCCGGAAGAGAGACATAGAAACAATTTTAGGAAATTTTGGACAGCAGCGAGGCGCATGGAAACAATGTCTGTATTATGTTGCTCACACTCACAACTCTTATGTCTCCATGTATTGCCTCACAACATTAGAAGTAAGTCATTTACATCAATTTTTTAGTTCTTCTTTCTTAGCTTGAAATCATAGAGCTTGTTAGAAACTATGTACAGTGGACCCCCGAGTAACGTAAAAACTTCATTCCAGAAGCCTGCTCAAGTGCCATTACCGAACGAATTTACTCCCTTAAGGAATAATGTCACGTAGGTTAGTCTATTTAAGACCCCCAAAAATACACTTTCACAAGCACTTAAAATATTATACTTACATAATTGTACGATTTCCGGGGTGTTCGTTACTCGGGGGTCCACTGTACAGTGGTCCCCCGGTTTTTGTGATTTTTTTCGTTCCAGAATGCTGTTCAATTGCCATTACCAAACGAATTTATTCCCATAAGGAATAATGTAAATTAGACTAGTCCTCTTAGACCCCCAAAAATACACTTACAAAAGCATTTAGAAAAATGCACTTACATAAAAAGGCGAGTTTGGAGCAGGACGAACACCGGGGGTCCACTGTACTTAATCAGTTTAAAATATTAATACATAAAATAGTGGCCTGTTATCCGCAGGTGATATGTTACAAGAACTACCATGGATGCCAGAAACCAAAAATAGTAGAAAACACTGTATTTAAGTTGTTTTTCATTTTCATACATAGCTATGATAAAGTTTAATTGGTAAATTATGCACAATAAGTGGAGAATTGTCACTTTTTTCAATGATGGGAAGCACTTTACAGCTTCTCTTAGACTTTGAACAACTGCTTTTGTGCTTGGTCCCTATTAGTATTAAGCAAAATTAAGGCTTATTTTCAGGCCACAGTAAACCATGGATAACTGAAACCGCGGAAACGAAATCTGCGGATACTGGATACTATTTTTGCTACATCTGTTTTTGTAATAATACACAATTAAAATTTACCAATAACCTATGTCTATATCAATATACAGTGGTACCTCGGTTAACGATGGTCCCCAAACTCGCCCTTTTATGTAAGTTTATTTTTTTAAATGCTTTTGTAAGTGTATTTTTGGGGGTCTAAAAGGGCTAGTCTATTTTACATTATTCCTTATGGGGATAAATTCGTTTGGTAATGGCACTTGAACAGCATTCTGGAACGAAAAAATATCGTTAACTGAGGTACCACTGTATATCAATAACCTATGTCTAATCTCAAGTAGTGTGTAAACATTAGTATTAGTCTGCCTGAAATGTTCATATACATGTTAGTGGCTTTCTTTGTGTTTAACAATATTACATGTAATCTACACAAAGTTGTTTGTCTTGTTTTGTTTCTTTCTTGCCTGCTTCTTCTCTGCTTATCCTTCCCCTCCACCATCTCTTCTGCTTCAATCACTGCCTGATGCCTCACTTTCACTGCCCAGCCACTGCTCCATCAGAATAATCAATGGTCTCCTTAGTAGTGGACCTCAATTTAACAGACTTCAATTTTTTTTTTTTCAACACACCTGCCGTATCCCACCAAGGCAGGGTGACGTAAAAAGAAAAATGAAAGTATACATTTAGTAATGTATACAGGAGGAGTTACTAGCCACTTGATCCTGGCATGTTAGTCACCTCTTATGACACATGGCTCATGGAGGAAGAATTCTTTTCACTTTCCCATGGAGAACTTCCAAAATATGGGATATAATTTGCTGGGGCAGTTGATTTGGAAACATCGGACAAAGTCCATTGGTTACAGAGTTATCCGTTGTTACAATCACAGCAAAGCAAAGCTTCTGTCCACCACAATTGCCATTACTAACCACCCACTTCTCTCTATTAGTCCAATGCATCTAGGGTTTACTGTACTTTTATGACAGTATAAATCACTTGTACGAGCTTCTTAATAACTATAGCTTTGTGGTCTGGTGGTCTGGTGGCTAAAGCTCTCGCTTCACACGGCGAGGGCCTGGGTTCGATTCCCAGCCAGGGCAGAAACATTGGGCGTGTTTCTTTACACCTGTTGTCTATGTTCCCCATCAGTAAAATGGGTACCTGGGTGTTAGTCGACTGGTGTGAGTCGCATCCTAGGACACTGACCTAATCTGCCCGAAATGCTCAGCATAACAAGGGACTTTCTATATAGTAGTATGTCACTGATGTCAGCTAGGCCTGTATACCATGTACATGTACTTGTAGTAAATAAATAAAGATAGTTAATAAGTAGCTTAGTTGGAAAGATGGCCATATCCCACTGAGACAGGGTTACTAGTCATTGAATGAGTGATGGTGAAAGTGTTTCTTCTTCTTTTTGGGGTCACCCTGCCTAGACAGCTAGTTTGTTGAAAAAAAAAATTAAGATTAATAAGTTTCCTCAATTTTAATGGTATTCCATTGTTATTTATATGTTAAGTTACTAGCCCCTTGCTCCTGGCATTTTAGTCACCTTTTACAACACACATGGTTTACAGAGGAAGGATTCTAACTGGTATTATTTTCAGAACATCATAAACAAGCAGTGGGTGGGGCTGATGCCAGAGGAAAGAACAGAGATACGCTCCACCTTGTATAGGTTCGTTTTAGAAAATCACAAGGTCGCCCCCTACTACATTCGGAACAAATTGGTCAAGCTGGTTGTTGATATTGCACGGCTTTCCTGGCCTCACTTCTATCCCGATTTCTTCACTAATGTCTTGTCTGTAAGTATTGTGAAGATTTATAATAGTGTCATAAATAAATTGGCTATAACTTATTTGTTTATTCTTTTTTCTTTATTTTGGAAAATTAATCGTAATTTGCATCTGATTCTCAGTTAACCAGGAATAGGCAGAGGAAATTAATGTTTTGTTGATAAATGAGACACTTTTGCAATGTTTGGGAGAATAAAGATATCCAAGTAAAGATGATACCCAAGTAAAGATGATACCCAAGTAAAGATGATACCCAAGTAAAGATGATACCCAAGTAAAGATGATACCCAAGTAAAGATGATACCCAAGTAAAGATGATACCTCAAGTAAAATGATACCCATAAAGATGATACCCAGAAAGATGATACCAAGTAAAGATGATACCCAATAAAGATGATACCCATAAAGATGATACCAAGCAAAGATGATACCCAAGTAAAGATGATACCTCAAGTAAAGATGATACCCAAGTAAAGATGATACAATAAAGATGATACCAAGTAAAGATGATACCCAAGTAAAGATGATACCCAAGTAAAGATGATACCCAAGTAAAGATGATACCCAAGTAAAGATGATACCCAAGTAAAGATGATACCCAAGTAAAGATGATACCCAAGTAAAGATGATACCCAAGTAAAGATGATACCCAAGTAAAGATGATACCCAAGTAAAGATGATACCCAAGATCAAAAGATGATACCCAAGTAAAGATGATACCCAAGTAAAGATGATACCCAAGTAAAGATGATACCCAAGTAAAGATGATACCCAAGTAAAGATGATACCCAAGTAAAGATGATACCCAAGTAAAGATGATACCCAAGTAAAGATGATACCCAAGTAAAGATGATACCCAAGTAAAGATGATACCCAAGTAAAGATGATACCCAAGTAAAGATGATACCCAAGTAAAGATGATACCCAAGTAAAGATGATACCCAAGTAAAGATACCCAGATGTTGCACAAGTGTCTTATTTATCAATAATGTACAGTAGGACACGCCCGTAGCTGCAGGGGATATGTTTCAAGGACCTGCCGTGTATACCGAAACTCTGGATATTAGCAAACCCTATAAGTCCTATACAGCCTCTCCTCACTTAGCGACGTGCTCGTTTACCGACTCCTCGGACTTACGACGGGCTCTCTGACCAGTATTTATACCTAAACAATGCATATTAGAGCTGATTTCCTCAATTCTGTTTATTACAATATACAGTACACTGCTGTATAAACATTTAAAAATATACCAGAAATGTTATAAATGGTGTAAAGGTGACATTAAAACAATATCAAAGATAGTTCACACAAATCCACTACCATTATAGTATGCTCCTCGTTTAGCAACGAATTCGTTTACCAACGGGGTCTTAGGTCCCTATCTCCGTCGTTAAGTGAGGAGAGGCTGTACATACCTATTATAAAGTTTAATTGATAAATTATGCACAATAAGTGGAGAATTATCACTTTTTCACTGATGGGAAGAACTTCACAGCTTCTCTTAGGCTTTAAATAACTGTCAGCTTCTCTACTTTTGCACTTTGGGGCCATTATTATGCAAAATTAAGAGGTATTTTTGGGCCACAGTAAACCGTGGATAACTGAAACCGCAGATACCGGATCATTGGATACGAGGGTTCTACTGTACATCTTGTTTAGAATCATAAAATAGTTGTCAGAATACTCTAGTAATGTGTCCTTTTGTATTGATTTGCTGTTGTGAATTTCTTTGAATTTAAATGAAAAAAGATGATTTTCACATTAAGTTGAGAAATAGTGAAATTCCAAATGCTTGGAATTTTACTATTTTTTCACAGTGGTGGTTTTGCTTATTGTGACATCACCTGTTTACTGTGATCTTATTGCATTTGTTACAAGTGCAAAGGTTGTTGCTAGAAATAAATTCTGATGTGCACATATCTAATAATTTAGAACATAAGTCTTGAATAAATAAAGAATGGGTATAATTGAAAACTGCTACACTAGCAAAATGCTGTAAAGGACAGCGCTGTAAATCGGGGCCTGCCTGTACTTTCCTATATTCTTTTTTAATATAAATTTGATATTGTTGCAGTTATCAAGAAGTCCTGACACTGTGGTATTGTGTATTGTGTTTCTTCAAACAATCAGCGAGGAGTTGGCTTGTCCTCGCGAAGAACTGTCGTACTCCCGACGTACAGAGCTGCGACGACTCCTCTCTCAACAAGTGCCAACAATGCTCACTCTTCTCTCTAGTTAGTAGTGCTGTCTTCTTTAGTACTGTATACAGTAACTCCTCCACTTATAAACACTTTGAGAATCTTCTGTATTGTCTATATCATTATAATAATAATAATAATAATTTTATTTTAGCATGATACATGTTTGTATTCTGGCATATAACAATTGAGTGAACTTGCCAAAAGCCCTTTTATATGCAGAGCATTTTGGGCAGACCTAAGACTAACTTAAGATTAATAAGGCAATAAGAGTGCAGTAATTTTGTACATAAGGTTATTAGGTGAGTTACAATGAATACAAGAGAATTGAATGTTCTTATTAGTTCATGCTATATGGCTCTAATAAGTTTGTTATAAATTAGACACATCTTCTTTCTTCTTTCAACATGTCGGCCGTTTCCCACCGAGGCAGGGTGGCCCAAAAGGAAAAACGAAAGTTTCTCCTTTTACATTTAGTAATATATACAGGAGAAGGGGTTACTAGCCCCTTGCCCCCGGCATTTTAGTCGCCTCTTACGACATGCATGACTTATGGAGGAAGAATTCTGTTCCACTTCCCCATGGAGATAAGAGGAAATAAGACCAAGAACTAGTAAGAAAATAGAAGAAAACCCAGAGGGGTGTGTTTATATATGCTTGTACATGAATGTGTAGTGTGACCTAAGTGTAAATAAAGTAGCAAGACATACTTGAAATCTTGCATGTTTATGAGACAGAAAAAAGATACCAGCAATCCTACCATCATGTAAAACAATTACAGGCTTTCGTTTTACACTCACTTGGCAGGACGGTAGTACTTCCCTGGGCGGTTGCTGTCTACCAACCTACTACCTAGGAATTAGACACATATATGTCTAATTTATAACTTGTCGGTTCTCTGAACCATTCATTTAATGAGTTTGGTAGAGAAGAATTACAGTTTTGATTATTAACCTAAGGTGGACACATTGGAATGATTAACATTGTGTATAATATTATTATGTATTATTATACACAATACAGGAGGTCCACAATGTGTTTGTAAGTCAAGGACTTCCTGTATACAAACAAACCATGGTACGGATGGGGATTGAACTCACAGCAAGTGATAACTCCTGGGACCTTGATTGCTTGCCAGGGTCCCAGGACTGAAATGTTTCCTAATACAGTGGACCCCCGGTTAACGGCCTGCTCCAAACACTAACAATTATGTAAATGTATTTTTGTAAGTGCTTTTGTAAGTGTATGTTTGGGGGTCCAAAAGGACTAATCTAATTTACATTATTCCTTATGTTAATAAATTCGTTCGGTAACGGCACTTGAACAGCATTCTGGAACGAATTATGGCCGTTAACCGGGGGTCCACTGTAAATATGTGCTGTTGCTCATGTGTCTTTCTTTACCAAGTTTATCGAGGTATTTAATGCAGTTTTAGATGTTTACAAATTGTCTTGCATAGTAAAGTCCAAGTGACTTATTTGTATTGGGGTCCTTGAACGACAGCGAAGTTAATGTTTTTGATTTTTAAAGCTAGCCGTCTCCCATCGAGGCAGTGACCTGAAAAAAGAAGAAACACTTTCACAAAGTTTTTCTTTTTAAATTTAGTAATTAATTCAGTAGAAGGTGTTACTAGCACCTTGCTGCTGGCATTTTAGTCGCCTCTTATGACACACAGGGCTTACAGAGGAAGGATTCTTCTCCACTTCCCCATGGAGAAGTTAATATGTATAGAAATAAAGAAGTACTATACAGTAGGCATGTGTGAGTGGGTTAGATAGGAGTGAGTGAAGACAAATAATTTTTGGGACTTGAGTCGTGGAGGTAGGAAGTACAGTGCCTGTACACTAAAGGAGGGGTTTGGGATATTTGCTGTCTAGAGTGACATCTGAACTATCATATCTGCATGCCTCTGACAAGACAGTGATAGTGTGAATGATGGTAAAAGTGTTTCTATTTTGGGTTGCCCTGCTTCAGTGGGAGATAGCCAGTGTGTTAAAAGAAAAAAGTTATATACTTTGTCCTACAAAATACAGTAGTTATTGCTACCTGGGCATATACAAACTATGTATAACTATGCTTTAAACACACTTTTTTAGGCGTTGATTTTTTATCCACATAAAAGATTAAAGATTATTTCTGCATGATACAATGTTTGTATGAAGGTGAATGACATTTAAGTGTAAATACAGAAAGCCCCTTAATATGCAGAGCATTTCAGGCAAACTTAAGAGTAACTTAAGATTAATAAGGCAGTGACTAATTGAGTGGTTTATATACAGTCTCTGAGGTGGTTATAAATATAAATTTAGGAGTTACAGTGAATCCAAGAGAATTGAATATCATAGTAGTAACAGCAAGTAAGAGAGAGGTAAAAGTGTATAAATTAAGGGAGGAGGAAGTTAGGATGAGATATAAGCAACTATTGGCAGAAAGGTGGGCTAGTGCAAGTATGAGTAGTGGGGGGGTTGAAGAGAGTTGGGATAGTTTTAAAAATGCAGTATTAGAATGTGGGGCAGAAGTTTGTGGCTATAGGAGGGTGGGTGCAGGAGGAAAGAGGAGTGAGTGGTGGAATGAACAAGTAAAGGGTGTGATAAAAGAGAAAAAGGTAGCTTATGAGAGGTTTTTACAAAACAGAAGTGTTAATAGAAGAGCAGAGTATATGGAGAGTAAAAGAAAGGTGAAGAGAGTGGTGAGAGAGTGCAAAAGAAGAGCAGATGAAAGAATGGGAGAGGCTCTGTCAAGAAATTTTGCTGAAAACAAGAAAAATTTTTGAAGTGAGATAAACAAGGTAAGAAAGCCTAGGGAACGAATGGATTTGTCAGTTAAAAACAGAGTAGGGGAGTTAGTAGATGGGGAGCTGGAGGTATTGGGTAGATGGCGGGAATATTTTGAGGAACTTTTAAATGTCGATGAAAAAGGGGAGGTGGTAATTTCATGTACTGGCCAGGGAGGTACAACATCGTTTAGGAGTGAAGAAGAGCAGGATGTGAGTGTGGGGGGAGGTGCATGAGGCATTACGTAGAATGAAAGGGGGTAAAGCAGCTGGAACTGACGGGATCATGACAGAAATGTTAAAAGCAGGGGGAGGGGGATATAGTGTTGGAGTGGTTGGTATTTTTGTTTAATAAATGAATGAAAGAGGGATGGGTACCTAGGGATTGGCAGAGAGCATGTATAGTTCCTTTATATAAAGGGTAGGGGGATAAAAGAGATTGTAAGAATTATAGGGGAATAAGTTTACTGAGTATACCAGGTAAAGTGTATGGCAGGGTTATTATTGAAAGAATTAGAGGTAAGACAGAGAGTAGGATTTCAGATGAGCAAGGAGGCTTTAGAGTGGGTAGGGGATGTGTAGATCAAGTGTTTACAGTGAAGCATATATGTGAACAGTATTTAGATAAAGGTAGAGAAGTTTTCATTGCATTTATGGATTTAGAAAAGGCATATGATAAAGTGGATAGGGGAGCAATGTGGCAAATGTTGCAAGTGTATGGAATAGGTAGTAAGTTACTGAAGGCTGTAAAGAGTTTTTATGAGGATAGTGAGGCTCATGTTAGGGTGTGTAGGAGAGAGGGAGATGACTTCCCGGTAAAAGTAGGTCTTAGACAGGGATGTGTAATGTCACCATGGTTGTTTAATATATTTATAGATGGGGTTGTAAAAGAAGGAAATGCTAGGGTGTTGGGGAGAGGGGTGGGATTAAATTATGGGAATTAAATGCAAATGGGAGTTGACACAGTTACTTTTTGCTGATGATACTGTGCTTATGGGAGATTCTAAAGAAAAGTTGCAAAGGTTAGTGGACGAGTTTGGGAGGGTGTGTAAAGGTAGAAAGTTGAAAGTGAACATAGATAAGAGTAAGGTGATGAGGGTATCAAATGATTTAAATAAAGAAAAATTGGACATCACATTGGAGAGAGGGATTATGGAGGAAGTAAATGTTTTCAGATATTTGGGAGTTGACGTGTCAGCGGATGGGTTTATGAAGGATGAGGTTAACCATAGAATTGATAAAGGAAAAAAGGTGAGTGGTGCGTTGAGGTATCTGTGGAGACAAAAAAACATTATCCATGGAGGCAAAGAAGGGAATGTACGAAAGTATAGTGGTACCAACACTCTTATATGGGTGTGAAGCATGGGTTGCAAATGCTGCAGCGAAGAGGAGGCTGGAGGCAGTGGAGATGTCCTGTCTAAGGGCAATGTGTGGTGTAAATATTATGCAAAAAATTCGGAATGTGGAAATTAGGAGAAGGTGTGGAGTTACTAAAAGTATTTGTCAGAGGGCTGAAGAGGGGTTGTTGAGGTGGTTTGGTCATTTAAAAAGAATGGATCAAAGTAGAATGACTTGGAGAGCGTATAAATCTGTAGGGAAGGAAGGCGGTGTAGGGTCGTCCTAGAAAAGGTTGGAGGGAGGGTAAAGGAGGTATTGTGGGCGAGGGGCTTGGACTTCCAGCAAGCATGTGTGAGCGTGTTAGATAGGAGTGAATGGAGACGAATGGTTTTTGGGACCTGACGAGCTGTTGGAGTGTGAGCAGGGTAACATTTAGTGAAGGGATTCAGGGAAACCAGTTAATTGATTTAGTTGGACTTGAGTCCTGGAAATAGGAAGTACAATGCATGCACTTTAAAGGAGGGGTCTGGGATAGTGACAGCTGGGAGGGACTATTCTCAGCTGTCGTATCTGAGCGCCTCTGCAAAGACAGTGATTATGTATGAGTGTGGTGAAAGTATTTTCTTTTTGGGGATTTTCTTTCTTTTTGGGTCACCCTGCCTCGGTGGGAGACAGCCGACTTGTTGAAAAAAAACAAAAAACATACTACATGGCTTTTATCAAGTTTGTTTAAAGAATTACAGGTTTTATCATGACTATAGGTAGGGAGGATTCTGGCATATTAAAATAATGTGGACACAATCAATGTTTTAATGTTTGTGAGGATTACAGATATTGAGAGTAAAATTATATAGTTTTACAGATGTTTGTGACACTGAGAATGTAGATGTATGTAGTTTTCACATACAGTGGTACCTCGAGTTACAATATTTTTTCGTTCGAGAATGCTGTTCAAGTGCCATTACCAAACGAATTTATCCCCATAAGGAATAATGTAAAATAGACTAGTCCTTTTACACCCCCAAAAATATACCTACAAAAGCATTTAAAAAAATAAACTTACATAAAAGGGCGATTTTGGGGACCATCGTAACTCGAGGTACCACTGTATTTAGCTGGTGTTAGAGAGAGAAAGTGTTTTTTAACGGTAAGTTTGAAGATGCTGGCTGAGTCAGTGGCTCTGGAGTTATCAGGTAGGTAGAGAGGCTCTGGAATTATCAGGTAGGTAGAGAGGCTCTGGAATTATCAGGTAGGTAGAGAGGCTCTGGAGTTATCAGGTAGATAGAGAGGCTCTGGAATTATCAGGTAGATAGAGAGGCTCTGGAGTTATCAGGTAGATAGAGAGGCTCTGGAGTTATCAGGTAGATAGAGAGGCTCTGGAGTTATCAGGTAGATAGAGAGGCTCTGGAGTTATCAGGTAGATAGAGAGGCTCTGGAGTTATCAGGTAGATAGAGAGGCTCTGGAGTTATCAGGTAGATAGAGAGGCTCTGAAGTTATCAGGTAGATAGAGAGGCTCTGAAGTTATCAGGTAGAGAGGCTCTGGAGTTATCAGGTAGATAGAGAGATTCTGGAGTTATCAGGTAGATAGAGAGATTCTGGAGTTATCAGGTAGATAGAGAGATTCTGGAGTTATCAGGTAGATAGAGAGATTCTGGAGTTATCAGGTAGATAGAGAGATTCTGGAGTTATCAGGTAGATAGAGAGATTCTGGAGTTATCAGGTAGATAGAGAGATTCTGGAGTTATCAGGTAGATAGAGAGATTCTGGAGTTATCAGGTAGATAGAGAGATTCTGAAGTTATCAGGTAGATAGAGAGATTCTGGAGTTATCAGGTAGATAGAGAGATTCTGGAGTTATCAGGTAGATAGAGAGATTCTGGAGTTATCAGGTAGATAGAGAGATTCTGGAGTTATCAGGTAGATAGAGAGATTCTGGAGTTATCAGGTAGATAGAGAGATTCTGGAGTTATCAGGTAGATAGAGAGATTCTGGAGTTATCAGGTAGATAGAGAGATTCTGGAGTTATCAGGTAGATAGAGAGATTCTGGAGTTATCAGGTAGATAGAGAGATTCTGGAGTTATCAGGTAGATAGAGAGATTCTGGAGTTATCAGGTAGATAGAGAGATTCTGGAGTTATCAGGTAGATAGAGAGATTCTGGAGTTATCAGGTAGATAGAGAGATTCTGGAGTTATCAGGTAGATAGAGAGATTCTGGAGTTATCAGGTAGATAGAGAGATTCTGGAGTTATCAGGTAGATAGAGAGATTCTGGAGTTATCAGGTAGATAGAGAGATTCTGGAGTTATCAGGTAGATAGAGAGATTCTGGAGTTATCAGGTAGATAGAGAGATTCTGGAGTTATCAGGTAGATAGAGAGATTCTGGAGTTATCAGGTAGATAGAGAGATTCTGGAGTTATCAGGTAGATAGAGAGATTCTGGAGTTATCAGGTAGATAGAGAGATTCTGGAGTTATCAGGTAGATAGAGAGATTCTGGAGTTATCAGGTAGATAGTGCCTCTGGAGTTATCAGGTAGATAGTGCCTCTGGAGTTACCAGGTAGATAGTGCCTCTGGAGTTACCAGGTAGATAGAGAGGCTCTGGAGATTTTTGGCAGAGAGTTCCAGACTTATAATATGTAAGAGTGCTGCATCTCACGATATAACTACAGTGGACCTCGGTGTTTAAACATACTGAACCTTGAACGAACTAAAGTCTGACCAGTTTTGTTCAGGAAAAATTGAGCCGGTCTTTGAAGATTTTTCTGGAGTACGAACTCAGTGACTTTTTTACAATTCAGTTGTAAAAAAAACCCAGTTTCAAAAGTACAGTGGTACCTCGAGTTACGATATTTTTTCGTTCGAGAATGCTGTTCAAGTGCCATTACCAAACGAATTTATCCCCATAAGGAATAATGTAAAATAGAATAGTCCTTTTACACCCCCAAAAATATACCTACAAAAGCATTTAAAAAAATAAACTTACATAAAAGGGCGATTTTGGGGACCATCGTAACTCGAGGTACCACTGTACATTGAAGTGACCTCTGACACTGACCTGTTTCAAAAGTGCTTTGAAGTGACCTCTGGCACTGACCTAACTCTAAGAGACTTTTAGAAGAGTCAGTTCAACATCCTCCAGTGTGTGAGACTCATAATTAAAGCCTGGAAAATACTCTTTCCCACATTAAACTTTTCCCAGTTCCAACACCACCTAGGAACCAATTAAGTTCAAACACCAAGTTCCACTGTATAATAAATCAATCACTGGCAAGATTCTTGAGACAATAATCTCACAGGAGATGACTACCACTCCTTTGTGACTATCAATCTGGCTTCAGAAAAGGTCATTCTGCTGCTGATCTGTTGTTTCACTTCTCCATTAAGTGACACCAGTCACTGGATGAATCCAAAGTCAGTTGTGTAGTGGCACTGGACATTGCTGGTGGTTTCCACCGAGTATGGCACCAGGGACTTTTGGCAAAACTGCAAGCACTGGGAATTCCAGGCTCTACACTATGTCTCCTCAGTGATTGCCTTCAAGGTAGATATCTAAGGGGAGTTATCAGTGGGACAGAGTCAGCAAGACATCCTACTGTGGCAAGTGTTCCACAGGGAAGTGTGCTTGAGCCATTGTTATGGAATACATATCTACTTCAATGGCCTCCTCCATTTCATCCTAGCATCCCCTGCATGTGCAGACAACTATGTAACGATGGCAGGTAACATTTGCTTCTGAGAAAACACGAATGATGATGGTCTCTAGGCACCATGATGGTAATGCTGGAGCACTGGTAAGTATGAATGGAAGAATGTTGGTACCTGGGGATGAAGTTGATATCCTTGGGGTAAAATTGACCATGAAGAACCATGTTGTAAACCTGACAAATAAGGCAGCCAAGAAGTTTACAGCACTTCGAAGTACTGTATCTCGCAATCTGCTCGATAGTAGAAGTTGCAAGATTCTTTATGAGGCACAAGTACGCTCACACCTTGAGTATGCTTCACTTTTCTGGATTGCCTGCCCACCATCTCATCTGTGACTTCTTGACAGAGTAGAGAACAGAGCAAGACGTCTCATCTCTTGCCTGGACCCAGCCTGGATTGTCATTTCAGGAGAGCCTTCAATACCGGAGGGATGTGGGCAGCCTTACTGTTATGTACCAAGCCAATACAGCCTCTCCTCACTTAGCGACGTATTTGTTTACCGAAACCTCGGACTTACGACGGACTCTCTGACCAGTATTCATACCTAAATAATGTATATTAGAGCTGATTGCCTCTATTCTGTTTATTTAAATATACAGTACACTACTGTATAAACATTTAAAAATATACCAGAAATGTTATAAATGGTGCAAAAAGTGACATTAAAACAATATCAAAGAGGGTTGACACAAACTCACTACCATTATAGTATGCTCTTCACTTAGCGACAAATTCGTTTAACGACTTGGTCTCAGGATTGGAACACCATCATTAAGTGAGGAGAGGCTGTATTGTCAAAATACCACACTTGGCTCCACTCTGAGGACAGCAAGAAGAGAGCTTCTACACCACAAGACAGGCAGCTAGAAGACAGCTACTACACCACAAGATGGGCAGCTAGAAGACAGCTACTACACCACAAGACAGGCAGCTAGAAGACAGCTACTACACCACAAGACGGGCAGCTAGAAAACAACTACTACACCACAAGACGGGCAGCTAGAAGACAGCTACTACACCACAAGACAGGCAGCTAGAAGACAGCTACTACACCACAAGACAGGCAGCTAGAAGACAGCTACTACACCACAAGACAGGCAGCTAGAAGACAGCTACTACACCACAAGACAGGCAGCTAGAAGACAGCTACTACACCACAAGACAGGCAGCTAGAAGACAGCTACTACACCACAAGACAGGCAGCTAGAAGACAGCTACTACACCACAAGACAGGCAGCTAGAAGACAGCTACTACACCACAAGACAGGCAGCTAGAAGACAGCTACTACACCACAAGACAGGCAGCTAGAAGACAGCTACTACACCACAAGACAGGCAGCTAGAAGACAGCTACTACACCACAAGACAGGCAGCTAGAAGACAGCTACTACACCACAAGACAGGCAGCTAGAAGACAGCTACTACACCACAAGACAGGCAGCTAGAAGACAGCTACTACACCACAAGACAGGCAGCTAGAAGACAGCTACTACACCACAAGACAGGCAGCTAGAAGACAGCTACTACACCACAAGACAGGCAGCTAGAAGACAGCTACTACACCACAAGACAGGCAGCTAGAAGACAGCTACTACACCACAAGACAGGCAGCTAGAAGACAGCTACTACACCACAAGACAGGCAGCTAGAAGACAGCTACTACACCACAAGACAGGCAGCTAGAAGACAGCTACTACACCACAAGACAGGCAGCTAGAAGACAGCTACTACACCACAAGACTGGTAGCTAGAAGACAGCTTCTACACCACAAGACAGGCAGCTAGAAGACAGCTACTACACCACAAGACAGGCAGCTAGAAGACAGCTACTACACAACAAGACAGGCAGCTAGAAGACAGCTACTAGACCACAAGACAGGCAGCTAGAAGACAGCTACTACACCACAAGACTGGTAGCTAGAAGACAGCTTCTACACCACAAGACAGGCAGCTAGAAGACAGCTACTACACCACAAGACAGGCAGCTAGAAGACAGCTACTACACCACAAGACAGGCAGCTAGAAGACAGCTACTACACCACAAGACAGGCAGCTAGAAGACAGCTACTACACCACAAGACAGGCAGCTAGAAGACAGCTACTACACCACAAGACAGGCAGCTAGAAGACAGCTACTACACCACAAGACAGGCAGCTAGAAGACAGCTACTACACCACAAGACAGGCAGCTAGAAGACAGCTACTAGACCACAAGACAGGCAGCTAGAAGACAGCTACTACACCACAAGACAGGCAGCTAGAAGACAGCTACTACACCACAAGACAGGCAGCTAGAAGACAGCTACTACACCACAAGACAGACAGCTACTACACCACAAGACAGACAGCTACTACACCACAAGACAGACAGCTACTACACCACAAGACAGACAGCTACTACACCACAAGACAGACAGCTACTACACCACAAGACAGACAGCTACTACACCACAAGACAGACAGCTACTACACCACAAGACAGACAGCTACTACACCACAAGACAGGCAGCAAGCAGCAACTTCACTCTGACTGTAACCTTCTCCAGAAAATCGCTACATCTGAGATCATTTATTCCCAGGATGACTCGAGTCTGGAACATGTTCGTACAGCATAATAATATCAGTGAAAAGACAGTTGATCAAATGAAATTGATGGCCCACAGATGTCTCCAACTTCATCCTGTTCCCTATTGTATTTCTCATAATAATAAAAGGCTTTTAACCCTTACAGGGTCCAAGCTGTAGATCTACGCATTGTCCACAGGGTCCAAAAATTAAAAAAAAAAAATTGTTTGTTTTTTCTTATGAAATGGTAGATAATCTTTTTCTAAAGGTAATAAAACAAAAAGTACGAAATTTGGTGGAAAACTGACGAAATTACACTCGCAAATTTGACTGTCAGTGATATTTACATTTCTGCGATTTTGCCTACTTTGACCCCTATTTTAGGCCAATTACATTATTCTAGTTGACCAAATTCTTAGCTGTTTCGTTAGTATTACTTCTATTTTATTGATTGAGCACAAGAAACTGCCCAATCAACTTTTTCAAGTAGCCAATAAAGTGATCAGAAATTGGTAATTTTGCCAATTTCACACAAAGTTCAAAATATTCCAATTTCAAAACAGCGTCCAGAATAAACAATGCAGGCATTCCTGGCACTATAATAACATTTCCTCTGTTTATTAGTTATGTTTCCAGGCTTTAAACTTGAATTCCATTTTTATTTTTTATTTACATAAAGAATTTTTATTAACACCAAAAAATAGATGAATTACTCTTATGCAATATTGTAATAATTGTATAAATACTATCAGTGCATTTGTAAATGTATATTAGACCCACCATTTGACGTGTATTGGTCACATGATGTGATTTGTTTACTCTTGAAAATCAGCAAAAATCAAACATTTCCGCTACTTTGAGCTCAATTAGAAGCTATTTTCAGTACTAAAACCAGTCAAAATCATCTCTGTTTCTGTAATATATCTTCCAGTCTATCAAATGAGACCAAGAAACCGTGAATACAACTGTAAAAACCACATGAAAATACACCACAAAGTTGCTGTTTTAATAAAAAAAAGCACAGTTGCAATTTTTTTTTTCTCATTATGCACTGTGTGCTTCAGGAGTTACTTTATATGGTGCACACTTACCACATAGATGCATTCTCTCATATCTAGGCCCAAATTTACCGATCACAGCTTATCTGAGTGAGCTGAGCTCATGGCGTAGATCTATGGTTTGGACCCTGTGGACAATGCGTAGATCTACGGCTTGGACCCTCAAAGGGTTAAATGAGCTGATGTAGGTAACAGCTCATAGCTTGTAAATAAAGTTGGGAACCCTTGTCCTAACTTTGTTAACCCTTTGGGGATTGACAGGCCTTCTCGGAAACTCGTTCTCAGGGTCGTAAAATATTCGAAAAAAAAATCTTTTGAAATGATAGTTTTTTTTTCTAAATCTAATAGGCTAAAAAAATATTTTTTTGCGATCAATACTTACCGAGATATAGAGGCTTGAAGTTGACAGAAATTGAACCGCTTACGGCAACATCATCGCCGGTAAACTTTTATTTAGATTTTTAGTTGTTTTCTTTTTTTTTCTTTTTTTTCAAATAACTTTTATGGCCTCTGAGACCAATATAAGTGCTGTTTTTCAAATATTCACTCGTATACTACACAATAACCGCATAAACTTTGTTCTCATTATATTGTTTACAAAACATTATATTGTTTACAAAACATTATATTGTTTACAAAACATATTTACACTGGACATGTTTCTAGAAGTTCTGCAGCTTGTGGAAGTCTTTGAAACATGGTGTCATGCACAGTGGTGTTTCACACTCCTCACACATAAAACGAGTGTCTTTGCATTGTTGTTGGCGTCTTTTTGTATGTGCACAGACATAACACCTCTTCTGAGCCTTTTTCTTGCAAGCAGTAGCAGGCAGTTTCATTAGAAAGTGATCACCAGGCCTCAGACGAGAGGGTAGTTGTTGGTAATTTTGTGGGCGGTTTTCTATTGCAGGTGTTGTTACTTGGTACTTGGTGATTATTTGTCTGATCACAGACAAACAAAATTCGCCATATGGTGGTTTGTTTCTGGTCCTCATCTTATACATATAAGCATTGAGCATGGAAATGTCCAGAATATGGAAAAAGAGTTTTGTGTACCACTTATAACTCTTGCAAACACAATCAGCAAACCCAATCTGCATGTCACATTTGTCCACTGAACACATATTGAGGGTGTAGTCCATCACAACTGCAAGTTTTAGAATGGGTTCATTGGTCTCTCTATTCTGCCTGCCAGTGTCTGCCATTTCATTAGGGTGAACTGATGAAAGCAGTGTGACATCTCGTTTGTCATGCCACCGAAATGCCATGATGTCATTGGCAGCAAATGCCTGCACCTGACCTCTACAAGTGCCTGCATTGAACCTAGGCATATGCTTACGATTTCCACGCACTGTACCGCACACATCTGTCATGTTCACTCGCAAAAAGTCACTGAGGGAGGGGCTTGTGTACCAGTTATCAGTAGTATATAATATATGCCCCTTACCAAGATATGGTTCCATCATTGTACTAACCACATCAACAGAGATACCCAGTAACTTCCTGGTATCTTTCAATGTATTACTTCCAGTGTACACAATAATATCCAATACAAGACCACTGTAGCAATCACAAAGCACAAACAACTTTATACCAAAGCGTTTCCTCTTGCTTGGTATATACTGCTTGAACGACAGTCTACCTTTGAACAGAATCAAAGACTCATCAGTAACAAGCTTCCTGAAGGGATAAAAATACATATTGAATTTCTCTTTCAGATACAGAAACACATTCCTAATCTTATAACTTGCCGTTTCTGTCAGGCCTGGTTTTGTCTGAAGTGTAGCATACGTAACAGTAGCACAAATCGATTCACTGGTATAATATCACTGAAAGCTGGGGTTGCAATCAGGCGGTCTGTCGACCAGTATGATTTGACACGGTGCTTATACACATGTGAAATAAGCATTATTGTGGCAAAGAAAAGATACATCTCAGCCACAGTTGTCTCCTTCCACTGGTGTAGACATGATCTTGGTGAAAGAATTGTGTTTGCCATGGTGTAATCGTAGTATCTGTTGCTTTCCCTGACAATAATTTCCATCAGGGATTTGTCAAAGAATAACTGAAAACATTCCAGCTCAGTGGCATTGTTCCCAAGTGTACAAGATGGGCGTATTCCACTTTGACTTTCATCAAACTGATGGGGATTGGGAAGAAAATTGTCAGCTTCCTGCCAATCCCAGGTGCGGTCTGCTGGTGGGTACTGGATTTTGACAGGTGGTTGTGGGAGTGGAGGTTGTGGTTGTGTGGATGAGGGTGGCCTTTGTTGTAGCTGAGCTGACTCAGCAGCGTGGGTAACAGCATGACCCACTGCCAGTGCCTCACGGCTGGCACCACTATAACCACTACCATCTCCTGCCACATCCACATTTCTCATCCCAATTGCAACACTATCATCTTCGTTTTCACTATCTGTGCCTGTTGTACACCCACGGGATGTACTCCGAGATGTACTCCTAACCCTTGGAAGAGCATATGGCACACTACCAGAGCGCATATACCGTCGTATATACTGACGCTTCACTGGTGAATATTCCACTTCACTCTTGCTACTGGAACTGTTTTGAAGAGCTTGGATTTCATATTCACTATCACTATCATCACCTTTGCTCACATCTGAGTCCTGGATATGGGTAAATAAGAGTTTCCTCCTTTGTTCTGGTACAACTGAATGTGAACAAGACGCCACAGAAGCAGAGATGGAAGGTTGTGGGTCGTCTGGGTTTTCCTCACTATTACCAGTATTATGGTCATTAGTTTCAGTCACCTTCACTGACACCCCCATCAGTATTAGAACTGTCACTGGGGAACAAAAGTGTCCCAATTCGCCGAGGAGTAAGGTGTTTCTTGCTGTGAGGCATGGTGGACAAGGTGTACTGAAATGGCATTCCCACAATGCACCGCTGGGTGCCCGATTTTTTATCTACTGCGCACACTGACTGCGCAGACCCATTCTCTCACCTCTAAGCCTACCAGCCGTTTCCCGGTTAATTTGAGGCCGCTAGAATTTATGCGTACTAGTATGGCACCGACCCTGGCGCATAAAACGTACTAGTATGGCACCGACCCCGAAAGGGTTAAACCCTGTGGACGAGTTTGTGTTAAATCCTGTGGACAAGTTTGGGAGGGTGTGTAAAGGTAGAAAGCTGAAAGTGAATATAGATAAGAAAAATTGGATATCACATTAGAGAGAGGGAGTATGGAAGAAGTAAATGTTTTCAGATATTTGGGAGTTGACTTGTCAGCAGATGGGTTTATGAAGGATCTGGAGTTTGTCTGGAGAGGGTTTCGGGGGTCAACACCCCCGCGGCCAGGTTTGAGACCAGGCCTCATAGTAGATCAGGGTCTGATCAACCAGGCTGTTACTGCCAGCCGCACGCAAACTGATGTACGAACCACAGCCCGATTGGTCAGGTACTGACTTTAGGTGCCTATCCAGTGCCTTCTTGAAGACAGCCAGGAGTCTATTGGTAATCCCCCTAATGTATGCTGGGAGGCAGTTGAACAGTCTTGGGCCCTGGACACTTATGGTGTTGTCTCTCAGTGTACTCGTGGCGCCCCTGCTTTTCATTGGGGGAATGTTGCATCTCCTGCCGAGTCTTTTGCTTTCATAGGCAGTGATTTTCGTGTGCAAGTTTGGTACTAATCCCTCTAGGATTTTCCAAGTGTATATAATCATGTACGTATCTCTCTCGCCTGCGTTCCAGGGAATACAGATCAAGGACCTTCAACCATTCCCAGTAATTTAGGTGCTTTATCGTACTTATGTGTGCTGTGAAAGTTCTTTGTACACTCTCCAGGTCTGCAATGTCGCCAGCCTTGAAGGGGGCTGTTAGTGTACAACAGTATTCCAGCCTAGAGAGAACAAGTGATTTGAAGAGTGTCATCATGGGCTTGGCATCCCTAGTTTTGAAGGTTCTCAATATCCATCCTATCATTTTCCTAGCCGATGAGGTAGATACATTGTTGTGGTCTTTAAAGGCGAGATAAGCTGACATTATCACTCCCAAGTCCTTCACATTTCTTTTTCACTCTATTGTATTGTTAGAATTTGTCATATACAGTGGACCCCTGAGTAACGAACATCCCGGAAATCATACAATTATGTAAGTATAATATTGTAAGTGCTTGTGGAAGTGTATTTTTGGGGGTCTGAAA
>WNWK01026994.1:0-26766 GCA_009830355.1 Cherax destructor | reverse complement strand
AGTGTTTAGGTGTGGTCTACTGCCCCCGGCAACCCTCCAAGGGGTAAGTGATTGCGGTGGGTCTACGACCCAGTGCAACCCCGCCGGGGTGAGTGACTTGCTAGGTGTGGTCTACTGACCCAGTAGCAACCCTCCAGGGGTAGTGACTTGCTAGGTGTGGTCTACTGCCCCAGTAGAAACCCCTGCCAGGGGTGAGGACTTGCTAGGTGTGGTCTACTGACCCAGTAGCAACTCCTGCCAGGGGTGAGTGACTTGCTAGGTGTGGTCTACTGACCCAGTAGCAACCCTGCCAGGGGTGAGTGACTTGCTAGGTGTGGTCTACTGACCCAGTAGCAACGCCTCCAGGGGTGAGTGACTTGTTAGGTGTGTCTACTGACCCAGTAGCAACTCCTGCCAGGGTGAGTGACTTGCTAGGTGTGGTCTACTGACCCAGTAGCAACCCTGCCGGGGGTGAGTGACTTGCTAGGTGTGGTCTACTGACCCAGTAGCAACTCCTGCCAGGGGTGAGTGACTTGCTAGGTGTGGTCTACGGGACCCAGTAGCAACGCCTGCCAGGGGTGAGTGACTTGCTAGGTGTGGTCTACTGACCCAGTAGCAACTCCTGCCAGGGTGAGTGACTTGCTAGGTGTGGTCTACTGACCCAGTAGCAACTCCTGCCAGGGGTGAGTGACTTGCTAGGTGTGGTCTACTGACCCAGTAGCAACCCTGCCAGGGGTGAGTGACTGCTAGGTGTGGTCTACTGACCCAGTAGCAACTCCTGCCAGGGTGAGTGACTTGCTAGGTGTGGTTACTGACCCAGTAGCAACCCTGCCAGGGTGAGTGACTTGCTAGGTGTGGTCTACTGACCCAGTAGCAACCCTGCCAGGGTGAGTGACTTGCTAGGTGTGGTCACTGACCCAGTAGCAACCCTGCCAGGTGAGTGACTTGCTAGGTGTGGTCTACTGACCCAGTAGCAACTCCTGCCAGGGTGAGTGACTTGCTAGGTGTGGTCTACTGACCCAGTAGCAACTCCTGCCAGGGTGAGTGACTTGCTAGGTGTGGTCTACTGACCCAGTAGCAACCCTGCCAGGGTGAGTGACTTGCTAGGTGTGGTCTACTGACCCAGTGCAACCCTGCCAGGGTGGTGACTTGCTAGTGTGGTCTACTGACCAGTAGCAACCCTGCCAGGGTGAGTGACTTGCTAGGTGTGGTCTACTGACCCAGTAGCAACCCTGCCAGGGTAGTGACTTGCTAGGTGTGGTCTACTGACCCAGTAGCAACTCCTGCCAGGGTGAGTGACTTGCTAGGTGTGGTCTACTGACCCAGTAGCAACTCCTGCCAGGGGTAGTAACTTGCTAGGTTGGTCTACTGACCCAGTAGCAACCCTGCCAGGGGTGAGTGACTTGCTAGGTGTGGTCTACTGACCCAGTAGCAACGCCTGCCAGGGGTGAGTGACTTGCTAGGTGTGGTCTACTTACCTAGTAGCAACGCCTGCCAGGGTGAGTGACTTGCTAGGTGTGGTCACTGACCCAGTAGCAACGCCTGCCAGGGGTGAGTGACTTGCTAGGTGTGGTCTACTGACCCAGTAGCAACTCCTGCCAGGGGTGAGTGACTTGCTAGGTGTGGTCTACTGACCCAGTAGCAACGCCTGCCAGGGTGAGTGACTTGCTAGGTGTGGTCTACTGACCCAGTAGCAACTCCTGCCAGGGGTGAGTGACTTGCTAGGTGTGGTCTACTGACCCAGTAGCAACTCCTGCCAGGGGTGAGTGACTTGCTAGGTGTGGTCTACTGACCCAGTAGCAACGCCTGCCAGGGGTGAGTGACTTGCTAGGTGTGGTCTACTGACCCAGTAGCAACTCCTGCCAGGGGTGAGTGACTTGCTAGGTGTGGTCTACTGACCCAGTAGCAACGCCTGCCAGGGGTGAGTGACTTGCTAGGTGTGGTCTACTGACCCAGTAGCAACTCCTGCCAGGGGTGAGTGACTTGCTAGGTGTGGTCTACTGACCCAGTAGCAACGCCTGCCAGGGGTGAGTGACTTGCTAGGTGTGGTCTACTGACCCAGTAGCAACGCCTGCCAGGGGTGAGTGACTTGCTAGGTGTGGTCTACTGACCCAGTAGCAACGCCTGCCAGGGGTGAGTGACTTGCTAGGTGTGGTCTACTGACCCAGTAGCAACGCCTGCCAGGGGTGAGTGACTTGCTAGGTGTGGTCTACTGACCCAGTAGCAACGCCTGCCAGAGGTGAGTGACTTGCTAGGTGTGGTCTACTGACCCAGTAGCAACTCCTGCCAGGGGTGAGTGACTTGCTAGGTGTGGTCTACTGACCCAGTAGCAACTCCTGCCAGGGGTAAGTGACTTGCTAGGTGTGGTCTACTGACCCAGTAGCAACGCCTGCCAGGGGTGAGTGGCTTGCTAGGTGTGGTCTACTGACCCAGTAGCAACGCCTGCCAGGGGTGAGTGACTTGCTAGGTGTGGTCTACTGACCCACAAACACTGCAGAGATACCAACATGTATCCACCTGGTTCCTCACTACAGCTACTGGTGAGTGATTTAGAGGTAGAGTTCTGAACTCGGTGTTTTATGCCAAACACTGACTGTGTGTGTGTATGTGTGTGTGTACTCACCTATTTGTGCTTGCAGGGAACGATTCATAGCTCCTAGCCCCACCTCTTCACTGATCACTACTAGGTCACTCTCTCCTTGCTACATAAGCTTTATCAAACCTCATCTTAAAACTACGTACGGTTCACTCCTACGGTATGTAATTTTCCAAACTATTCCACTTCTGACAGCTCAATGACTGAAGAAATACATCCTAACATTCCTTTAACTTATCTGAGTCTTCAACTTCCAATTGTGACCCTTTGTTTATGTGTTCCATCTCTGGAACATCCTGTCTTTGTTCACCTTGTCAATTCCTCGCAGTATTTTATATCTTGTTATCAAGTGTTCCCTGACCCTCCAGTGTCGTCAGGCCGATTTCATGACGTGCTTGACCAGGTGTGGGTTCCAAACTGATGCTGCATACTCCAATATGGACCTGACGTACACGGTGTACAGAGTCTTGAACGATTCCTTACTGAGGTATCCGAACGCTATTCTTATGTTTGTCAAGCGCCCATATGCTGCAGCAGTTATCTCGTTGATGTGCGCCTCAGGAGATGTGCTCGATATTATACTCACCCAAAGATCCTTTTCCTTGAGAGAGGTTTGCAGTCTTTGGCCACCTAGCCTATACTCTGTCTGCGATCTTCTAAGCCCTTCCCCGATCTTCATGATTTTGCATTTGGCGGGGTTAAATTCGAGGAACCAGTTGCTGAACCAGGCTTCAAGCCTGACCAGATATCTTTATAGTCCTGCCTGATACTCATCCGATTTAATTCTCCTCATTAACTTCACATCATCTGCAAACATGGACACGTCTGAGTCTATTCGTTCTGTCATGTCATTCACATAAACCAAAAACAGCACTGGTCCTAGGACTGACCCCTGTGGAACCCTGCTCGTCACAGGCGCCCACTCTGACGCCTCATCTCTTACCAGGACCAGTTGTTGCCTCCCTGTCAGGAATTCTCTGATCCATTGCAGTGCCTTTTCTGTTATGTGTGCCTGATCCCCTAGTTTTTGCACTAATCCCTTGTGAGAAACTGTGTTGAAGGCCTTCTTGCAGTCCAAGAAAATGCAATCTATCCACCTCTCTCTCTCTCTCATGTATTAGTTCCGTTACCTTGTCATAAAACTCCAGTAGGATTGTGACACAGGATTTCCCTTCCCTGAAACCGTGCTGATTGTTGTTTATAAGCTTGTTCCTTTCAAAGTGCTCCACTACTCTCCTCTTGATAATCTTCTCCATGACTTTGCATACTATACACGTCAGTGACACTAATCTGTAGTTTAATGCCTCGTGTCTGTCTTCTTTCTTAAAAATTGTGACTACATTTGCCGTCTACCATACCTCAGGTAGCTGCCCAGTTTTAATGGAATTGTTGAAAATTGTTGTAAGTGGCACACACAGCGTCTCTGCTCCCTCTCTAAGCACCCATGGAGAAATGTTGTCGGGTCCCACCGCCTTTAAGGTATCAAGTTCACTTAGCAGCCTTATCGCCTTCTCCTCAGTTGTGTTTATTTTTGGTGTACCTCTATATTCTGACTTCCCGGAGTCCTTTCTGTCTTCAGCTCCTCATATACTTCATGGTCGTTTCTTGTGAGCTCCCCACCTTCCTTGCTCAATCTAGTTTCTTGGTCCTTGACTGTTGCTGTCCTCTTGATGTGGCTATACAACAGCTTTGAGTCAGACTTGACTTTAGATGTTATGTCGTTTTCGTATTGTCGCTGGGCCTCCCTCCTTATTTGTGCATACTCGTTTCTGCCCTGGGTCCTTTGTCTTCTGTACTTTTTCCATTCTTTAGCACACTTAGTTATTGCCTCCCTACACTTTTGGATGAACTGAGGGCTCGTTATGGTCTTCCCATTATTTCCATTACCCTTGGGAACAAACCTCCCCTCTGCCTCCTTGAATTTTGTTGTCACATAGTCCATCATTTCATTTATGTATTTTCCTACCAGTTCTCTTTCCCACTGAACCTCCTGCACGAAGTTCCTCATGCCTGTGTAGTCTCCCATTTTGTAGATTTGTTTTTCCCATGCTACTCCTGTTACCCTTTTCACCTGTAACTCTAGTATGTATTCAAAACTTCGAACCAGGTGATCACTAGCTCTGAGGGGCCTTTCATATGTGATGTCCTCGATGTACGAACTTCTCAAGGTGAATACGAGGTCCAGTCTTTCTGGTTCATCAATCACCCCTCTCTCTCTGGTAGTGTCCCTAACATGCTGATGCCTGAGGTTTTCCAGTACCACATCCATCATCTTGGCTCTCCATGTTTCGGGATCCCCATGTGGCTCCAGGTTTTCCCAATCAATCTCCTTGTGATTGAAATCGCCCAAAACTAGTAGCTTTGCTCTACCCGTGTGAGCTCTTCTGGCCACCTCAGCTAGTGTGTCTACCATTGCTCTGTTGCTCTCTTCATATTCTTCTCTTAGCCTCGTGGAGTCGTGCAGTTCTGTGGAAATTACCACCTTAGGTCCCCCAGAATGAATTGTTCCTACTATGTAGTCCCTTTCGCCCATTCCATCCATTCCTTCCATTTCCTCAAATACTCATCGGTTTTTAATGACCAGTGCAACTCCTCCTCCCCCTCTGTTTCTTATATCTTTCCTCAGGATCTGATATCCGGGTCAGAAGATTGCGTCTATTATCATCCCTGTGAGTTTCGTTTCTGTGAGTGCTATGATGTCAGACAACCAATATGAAAAAATAGAGGAATTCCAAGCGCTTTCGTGACTACTCACATTATCAAGGAACTATAAAAGGAAACATAACAAGAAGGCTTATAAAGGGGCAAGACTACACCTCACAGTCACATCATACTAACAAAGACCACACCTCACAGTAGCGTGACATCGCCCGACTCTGTGAAGAGGACCTGAAACTCTTCCCAAGAATTAAGATTAGTTCAATTTATCATTAAATTCTTCCCAAATTTTATTAATTATAAATGAATCCAATTTATATAAACCAACAGAAATATTCATATTATTTTCAAAACTGCTTTTAATGAAACATGATTCTATTATATTCCTCTCAACCATGGACTTGCTTGATACAACCTTCTCAGCATTTTGAAAATCAATTGGATGGTTAAAATCTCTCACATGAATAAATAGAGCATTAGAATCTTGTCCAGTTCTAATGCTATATTTATGTTGTTTTAATCTTAGTTCAAGACTTTTACCAGTTTGACCATAATAAACTTTATCGCATATTTTACAAGGAATCTTATAGACACATCCGTCAGCATTTTTGGGGGAATTTTTTATCAAAAGTCTTTTTACTGTATCAAGATTTTTAAATACAACTTTGATATTAAAATTCTTAAGAAAGGAAGGCATATTAACCAAGTTTTCATGGTAAGGGAGAACCAACATATTTTTGGTTGAATAAGGTTAGTTGTCCCTTTTTGGATTGTAAAAAGTATTTCTAGCTATTTTAAAAGATTTATCAATTACGTTTCTTGGGTATTTTAAATCATTAGTTATTTCATAAATTTTAGAGATTTCTTCATCTATGAACTCTGGACTACAAATACGTAAAGCTCTCAAAAACATTGAAGAGAAAACAGACACTTTAACTCTATCTTGATGTGAAGAATAATAGTGTTCATAGGAACAATTATTTGTAGGTTTTCTGTAAATTTTAAATTTAAAATCAATGTTAACCTTAATAATAAAAGCATCTAGGAAGGGCAATGAGTTATTTACTTCGAATTCAACATTAAACCACGTCTCAGTTATTGCAAAAACATCATTATTACCCGCATTAGCAAGTAATCTCAACTCGTCCATCTTATTCCTAGCACTACGACAATTGGTGTAATATACATTTAAAGACCCTCCTTTCTCTTTACCCTTCCTGCTTATTTCTGTTTTTCCACTATACCTATTACTGTCCTTGTCATCTAGTGCCACTGGCTTTCCAGTATCCACCTTATTCTGCCTATTACTAGTTCTCCTAGGACTTATAATATTACTACACTGGGACTTCACTGTTTTCCCCTAAAAGCCCATACCACTAACTATTTCTAGTTTAAAGCCCTAACAGCTCCCTCCACTTCAGTTGCCAGTGCCCCCACACCAGACCTGGATAAGTGAACCCCATCCTTGGCATACATGTCATTTCTGCCATAGAAGAGGTCCCAGTTGTCAATGAATGTTACTGCATTTTCCTTACAGTATTTGTCCAGCCAGCAATTGACACCAATTGCCCTGGACAGCCATTCATTTCCAACTCCTCTCCTTGGCAAAATACCACATATGACAGGGTTCCCACCCTTCTTCCTAATTATGTCTATTGCTGACCTAAACCTGCTAGTCAGGTCCTCACTCCTACGTCTGCCAACATCGTTGCCTCCAGCACTGAGACAGATAATAGAATTGCTCCCATTACCTCTCATGATGTCGTCCATACGGCTAACAATATCCTCCATCCCAGCCCCAGGAAAGCAAACCCTCTGTCTCCTACTCCTATCCTTCAAACAGAAGGCCCTATCCATGTACCTAACCTGGCTGTCCCCATCAACAACAATGTTTTTACCTTCCTCGGTGTCGTTCTTCGTGACGCTCCCAGAAGTCGACTCACATTTATCGGGTAGCACGGAGAATGGGTTCGATGTTTCCACAACATTCTCCTGGGTCTTCGTTGTTTTTACCTCTCCACCTGCCCTCTTGATCCTTAACTTTGTCCCATGCATTCCAGCCACTGTCCAGGTTCCTTTCTTGACTTGAGGATTCACAACAGGAGGATTACCACGAATCCTCTTGTTTTCCTCAGTCAGTCACTGTATCTCAAGCTTAGCTACCCTCAGTTCTCCCTTTAGCTGCTGGTAGAGTAGATCAAGAAGGGACATCATCTTCAGATTCACAGAGAGCACACAAGACACGTCTTCACTGACTATCATGGGCGAGACCACACCTCACAGTAGCGTAACATCGCCCGACTCTGTGAAGAGGAACATAAGAAAGGACCTGAAACTCTTCCCAAATTTTATTAATTATAAATGAATCCAATTTATATAAACCAAAAGAAATATTCATATTATTTTCAAAACTACTTTTAATGAAACATGATTCTATTATATTCCTCTCAACCATGGACTTGCTTGATACCACTTTCTCAGCATTTTGAAAATCAATTGGATGGTTAAAATCTCTCACATGAATAAATAGAGCATTAGAATCTTGTCCAGTTCTAATGCTATATTTATGTTGTTTTAATCTTAGTTCAAGACTTTTACCAGTTTGACCATAATAAACTTTATCGCATATTTTACAAGGAATCTTATAGAAACATCCGTCAGCATTTTGGGGAGAATTTTTTATCAAAAGTCTTTTTATTGTATCAAGATTTTTAAATACAACTTTGATATTAAAATTCTTAAGAAAGGAAGGCATATCAACCAAGTTTTCATGGTAAGGGAGAACCAACATATTTTTGGTTGAATAGGGTTGGTTGTCCCTTTTTGGACTGTAAAAAGTATTTCTAACTATTTTAAAAGATTTATCAATTACGTTTCTTGGGTATTTTAAATCATTAGCTATTTCATAAATTTTAGAGATTTCTTCATCTATGAACTCTGGACTACAAATACGTAAAGCTCTCAAAAACATTGAAGAGAAAACCGACACTTTAACTCTATCTTGATGTGAAGAATAATAGTGTACATAGGAAAAGTTATTTGTTTACTTTCTTGTCTTTTTTTATAGTTCCTTGATAATGTGAGTAGTCACGAAAGCACTTGGAATTCTTCTATTTTTTCATAGTGGTTGTCTTGCATATTTTGATATCACCTGTTTACTGTGATCTTTTTGCATATATATATATATATATATATATATATATATATATATATATATATATATATATATATATATATATATAGTGTGTGTGTGTGTGTGTGTGTGTGTGTGTGTCTTGCCGAATAGGTAAAACTGGTCACTTCGCAAGAACTCATTTAAAATAAAGTCCTTTCTAAAATTTTCTATTATACTTTTAAATACATATTTTTTTTTATTCATGTTAATGTAAAAATTAATAATTTTGTATCAAAAGAACCTTAGAAAACTTACCTAACCTTATTATAATAAGCACAATTTAATTTAGCTTAATCCAACTAAATATATTTTAGATAAGTTTACAATAATTTAATAATAAACACAATGAAATATATGAAAATATATACTGGGGACCCTCATCCTCGGAGAAGACAATAAATGTACCTCAGGGAAAACTCAAGTTTCTCCCCGGAGCTGTTTGAATATTTTCTTCTCCTACCACCCCCTATATTCTATATTTTATGTGAACTTTATTTATAGACAGAATATATTGACAAAAAAATACAAACATGAATACATTGGTACATTATATCAAAGATTATGAATCTCCAGCTCCTCCGAAGCCGGACGCGAGCCAAGTATGCAGCAAGCATTTACCCTCTGGATGGCCACACTGAGGCGCTGGAACATGAAAGTGGCTGCCCTCGGGTCCCTGGTGGTGTCGATGAGTCTGGAACCCAGTTCTTTATGGAAGCGTGTGGGGTTTTTTCCCCCATGATCCCAAGGTTCTGATCCAACAGGGGCAAATTGATACTGTTGGCTTATGTCTATGTAACATCACTTATGTTTCTTGTATTATCTGTAATATCATTTGGAAAAATGAAGAGTTTGATCAATTAAATGAATTATTTCATAATATATTAAGGGAGCTATTGATGAAATCTGCCCATGAAAAGAATATAAAATATTGTAATTGGTGATTTTAACTATAAATAATAGTTTGACATTCTATGAGGAGGAAACTGTAGATGAATGTCCAATATACTTCTTTAATGTAATGAGTAATAGAAAGCAAGCGACAAGAATGAGAGGACACAGCACACCGTGTGGACATAGTCTGGACATAATCTGAGCATAGTCTGGGCATAGTCTGGGCATAGTCTGGACATAATCTGGGCATAGTCTGGGCATAGTCTGGACATTTTTGATGGATGTTTTATCTATAAGTGTAAAATAAAGTGTAAACAGAGTACTAACATGAAGTGTAAACATTAAAGCGTAAACATAATGTGTAAACATTGAAGTGTAAACATAAAGTGTAAATATAATGTGTAAACATAGTGTAAACATAAAGTATAAATATATAAAGTGTAAACAGAGAGTGTAAACATAGGGAATTTGACAGGAAATCTTGAGTCTAGCGACTTTCTTGATACGATCCAGGATTGTTATTAAAGACAGTTTGTGATAGAACCAACTATAGGAAATAACTTGCTTGACTTGGTTCTTGCTAAGAAGGAATCACTAATAAATAATCTTGAGGTTAATGAAGTGCATGAGAAAAGTGATTACTAATCTCTCGGTACCAATATATTAAGAAATTATCTTAATAACTATAATCAAGTCAATGTCCATGATATTCATTTGGCCCATCTCCTGGGCCTGAATTATCTGGGTGAGGTTAACTGCTGTGATCTAACTGGTTATTGACCTGTGGGTCAGCTAGGCAGTGATGGTTGCCAATATGACATTTTTCAAAGCATAGTTTAAGTTGTCCAGGCTACCTGTGTTCTAAATATGGAAATTAGATCAAACAAAAATTACCCTAAATTAATAAACAATTGATTAAAACATCTCATAGGTCATAAGCAGGCGAAACAAAAGGGAAGAGGGGCACTTAAGAAATCAGTATATTTAATTAAAAAGAAAAAGAAAAAGAAATAAGACAAGCCAAAAGAGATTATGAAGTTAAAATCGCAATGGAATAAAAAATCAATCCAAAACGTTTCTTTCAGGTATACAGGATTTAGATTATGGACAGGATAGACCCACTTAAAGGTTGCCCAGATCAATTTACCATCAGTTACAAGGAAATGTGTTCAATCTTTAACACTTATTGCATCTCAGGTTTACGTAGGAAGATTCTGGAAAAATTCCAGGAATAAAAAAGTATATAGGTCAGGACGAAAATAAGTTATTCATGATATAAGTCATTAGTGACATAGTTCTCATACAAATAGACTGATTAAAACCAAACAAATTCCTGGGTTATAAAGGAATATAAGGAGGAACTTATGAAGCCATCAGCTAGTCTTTCAACGTATCACTACATATTGGCCTAGTGTCAGATAAGTGGCAAATGTGATACCTGTCTACAAAACAGGTGACAGGTCCTTAGCTTCGAACTATAGACCAATTAGCCTAACCTCCATTGTGGGAAATTGATTGAATCAATAATTGCCGAGGCTATTCTAAGCCACCTTGAAAGACAGAAATTAATCAATGAATCTCAGTATGGTTTTACAAAGGGGCGTTCCTGTCTTACAAATTTTCTGACTTTCCAACCAAGGTATTTGAGGAGGTGGATCATGGTAACGAATATGATGATGTGTATATGGACTTCAGTAAAGCTTTTGATGCAGGTTTTATAGACGAATCCCACACCATCATGACTCACGCCATCACTTGTGGTCACAGTGGTGGCCCATGCTATCCTCCTAATGGTGTACTGAAATGTGCCTAGCAGAATTAATCTTAAAAGATCCAGCTGGTCCAGTGGTTAACGCACTGGCCAGTAAGTTTTAGGACTCACTTGCCATGGGTTTGATCCCCACCCGTTCAGTGATTTTATATTCCTTATCATTTTCACTATCCTTTACATTTTCATTTTCAGCATCATTGTTCTGAAGATGCTCATTATCACCTTCGTCTGCCATCATTATCGTTAACTTCTGAATCTTTTAATCATCTGTCTTAATACATCAAGCAAAATTACAATGAAAAATACATCTGAAGAATACAACATAAAACAACGTAATAATAGACGACGAACTATGTAAATCACGAAACACAACAGTATAATTCATAATTGTACAATGCATAACTGTATAATATATTGCTGTATATGAAGCACCTCAGATCAGGATTTATGCTACTGCGTCATTTGTGTCTCCAGTTGCAGCCAAACTCCACCAGATGGAACCACTGAGATGCCAGGTTTTAATATTCACGAGTCAGTAGGTACATTAGTATGAGTCAGTAGGTACATTAGTATGAGTCAGAGACGAAGGTGTGTGTGTGTGTGTGTGTCTGGCGAGGGATGGAGAGGTCGCCAGGCCGGGCATTTTTAGTTGTTAGTTCAAGACCCTGGCTGTGATTCGACAGTTGTGGTGCTGAAGTATTGGACACTTGTACTTATGATCCCGCAGTCTTAGATTCTATTACATTATGATAGTTGTGGTCCCGAGGTCATAGATGCTAGCACACAGTAGTGAAACCTGGGTTACAATCCCGTAGAGTGCACGTAAACCAAGTCCAATTGGCTACGTGCTTGCTGGGGCGTCCGCCACACTAACTACACTCACCCCTATAGCAAGCAACCTTCCTCTTTCCTGGCAAGGTTAAACTTAACCGCTAATTCAACAAGAAGTGCATCAGATGTTGCACCTTAATGCATGCACAAGGCATAGTAGCGGACCTTCAAAACCCTCAAGATGAACTGATGTTGCCAAAAATACTCTGAATAACTAGGGTCTTTCTATAGAGTATGCCAGTGATGTCAGCTACGTCTGTAGTCACTTGTATCATGTATTTGTATCCTACTTTAAGTAGGACGCATCAGCAATAAAAGTTTGTAGCAGAAAACAGGTTTATACCCAAGGTATTGCACGGAAACTGCAATACTATTGCAAGTAATAAAATTGCATTCACACGATGCAATAATAATATTAATCATCCTCTAAGTAAGATACACCAGTCTTGAGAAAACGAGAGACTTGGCAACTACTATGTACATCCCCCTTCGAGAGCAAGTATAATCCGAGTATCCCGAGGTGTGTGTGAGTATCCCGAGGTGTGTGTGAGTATCCCGAGGTGTGTGTGAGTATCCCGAGGTGTGCGTTTGTATCCCGAGGTGTGTGTGAGTATCCCGAGGTGTGTGTGAGTATCCCGAGGTGTGTGTGAGTATCCCGAGGTGTGTATGAGTATCCCGAGGTGTGTGTGAGTATCCCGAGGTGTGCGTGAGTATCCCGAGGTGTGTGTGAGTATCCCGAGAAGTAACAGATCGTTTGCGCTCGTGAATCTTTTGTAGTTTTTGGCCTCTCAAAGCCATTACCAGGATCACCGAAAGTTGACAGTGTCAGTGAACAATCCGAGAAGTGATACACGAACTTTCCCAAATCAGAAAAGGCAGGTGAAGGTTACAGTTTACATAAAACAATTTGAATCAGTGCCACGAGAGAGAGAGAGAGAGAGAGAGAGAGAGAGAGAGAGAGAGAGAGAGAGAGAGAGAGAGAGAGAGAGAGAGAGAGAGAGAGAGAGAGAGAGAGAGAGAGGCTGAAGGCCTAGTGTGGGTGTAGGTGGTATCGCCACATCCCAATACCAGCAAATTCAACCAGAATAAATGCGACCCAAGCAAAAGAGATAAGGATAGATGAGTTAGTGAATACAGTGTATACAGTGAAGAAGAAACAGAAGGGGAAGCAGGAGTGCCGCCGCCAAATCATGAAGCATCGTGCAGCTGCAACTGAGCGGAATCCAGACGACAGCTCTGCCAGACGTAATGAACAAATGTCTTTTTGTGGTTGCATGAGGGATCTGGATCTGACCCTGAACTACTGATAGCTGGAGGTCACAAATCCTGCTCTGGAGAGCTGAATATCATACATAGAGCACTTAACACTTAGTAAGGGAGAGAAACTGGAAAGGGACTTAATTAAGTGGTGGCACCACATGCTCGGTGTCACACATCAGCGCGCGCGCAGGAGATAAGGTCAGACAAAATACATTAACATGGTAAGTAAGTAAGTTTATTCAGGTATACACGAATACAGTTACATAGATTATCATACATAGCAGCATACGTGTAGAGAACCTAGGATAACCCAATAAGTCAGACAGAGTGACTTATTTTATTGCTAAATTAAGGTAGGGAGGACAAGAAGGCTCTGGAACTGACAGTAACTTAATGCACACAGCCAGTACACACACACATACACACACATGCACACACAAGCACACGGGTGTACATACAAGGGGACAATAAATACACACACACACAAGCTTGTACCTACCCACTATACATACACAGGAAACCCTCCCTCAATTCCTCCCCCTCTTCCTCCTATTTCCCCTCCTCATCTTCCTTCTCTCTCTCCTCCTCTTCCTCCTCCTCCTCTTTCCCCTTCACCTCCTCCTCCTCCTCCTCCCTCTTCCCTTCTTCTCCTTCCTTCCCTCTTTACCTCCTCCTCCCATCTCTCCTCTTCCTTCTCTCCCTCCTCCTCTTTCTCCCTCCTCCTCTCCCCTTGCTTTTCCCTCACTTCCGTTCCCTCCTCTCTCCTTGTGCCCCCTAAGCAAAGGAGCAATACTGTATGTGAAGGCCCTATCAGATCCACGTGGGGCCCAGGAAAAGACAAGGAGCACATCAAGAACAAATGAGGGGACTAAAAACAATGAAGGGGATAAGCTATATGCAGAGGCTCTAACAGACATGTGCAGTGCCCAGGAACAGCTGAGCAGGAAAATAGACAGACCACTGAGCACAGGGACAGCAGCTAGGGAAGAGATTGAAGGAATGCTTCAATGGCAGGACCTAAATCGTCTCAGGAGATGCAAAGGGAAATGCAGTGGGAGGACGAAAGGGAGAGGTCAGTTTTTGTCTACAGGCTCCAGGAAAGTGAAGGGAAAACTTATGAAGCAAGAAAACAGGAGGAGCAAAAAGCGATTGAAAGTATAATAAAAGCAATAGGAAAGGACGACATGACCTAGTTGACAAATATTCGGAGAACTGGGTGGTTTGCAAGAGGGAAAAAACGGCCAGTCAAAGTGGTTTTCAAGGCAGAATCAGCTCGAATCAGGATCCTGCAGGAGAAAGCACGACTAAGGGACACACCGGAGTACCGGAGAGTGTACCTTGACCGAGACAAAACACAAGAAGAAAGGAAGCTCCTGAAAGAGAGGGTAGAAAGACGCAAGGAGGAACGAGAGGCTATGAAGGAGATGAGCAAGAGAACCAAGCCCAGGTGGAAGGGCAAACACAACCTCCTCCAGAACCACCCACAGAAGGAATCCAACCATGGCAACCCCAATGCAACCGAACAATCTAAACCAGAACCCACACACTGTACCCTCTGCCCCCCATCCCTCTCATCACAAACCCCACCCCAACAGCAAACCTCCATAGGCCCTCTGCTCCCACCCACCTCATCACAAACCATACCCCCAAAGCAACCCCCAAAGTCCCCACCAAGGCTCCCGCTTAACCAGCCCCACCATTCTCCCAAGACCACAGTTTTAAAAAAGAAGTTGAAGGTTTGGTATACACACACGAATGGAATAACGAACAAATGTGAGAAATGGTGGACACACTAGCAGAGGTGGCCAGAAGAGCTAACTCGAGTAGAGCAAAGATACTGATTATGAGCAATTTCAACCACAGGGAGATTGATTGGAAAACCTGGAGCCACACGAGGGTCCCAAAACATGGAGAGCCAAGATGATGGATGTGGTACTGGAAAACCTCATGCATCAACATGTTAGGAACACTAAGAGAGAGAGAGGGGAGGATGAACCAGCAAGACTGGACCTCGTGTTCACCCTGAGTAGCTCGGACATTGAGGACATCACATCTGAAAGGCCCCTTGGAGCTAGTGATCACGTGGTTCTGAGCTTTTAATACATAGTTGAGTTACAAGTAGAGAGGGTAACAGGAGTAGAATGGGAGCAGGAATAGGAAGGAAGAAACGAAACTATAAAAGGGGGAACTACACAGGTATGAGAAACTTCCTGCAGGAGGTTCAGTGGGAAAGAGAATTGGTAGGAAATTCAGTAAACGAAATGATGGAATACGTAAAACCAAAATGCAAGGAGGCAGAGGAAAGGTATGCTCCCAACGGCAGCATAAATAATGGGAAGACCAGAACGAGCCCTTGGTTTACCCGAAGTGGACTAGAGAATAGAAAAAGTACAGAAGGCAAAGGACCCAGGAAAATATAGAGATTAGTCGAAGAGCCAGAAACGAGTATGCACAGATAAGAAGGGAGGCCCAGCAACAGTACGAAAACAACATAGCATCGAAAGTCAAGTCTCACCCGAAGCTGTTGTATAGCCACATCAGAAGGAAGACAACAGTCAAGGACCAGGTAATCAGGCTGACGAAAGGTGGGGAGCTCACAAGAAACGACCAAGAAGTATGCGATGAGCTCAACACAAGATTTCAGGAAGTATTTACGGTGGAGACAGAAAGGACTCTGGGAAGAGAGAACAGAGGGATACACCAACAAGAGATACACCAACAAGGGACATACCAACAAGTGTTGGATGAAATACACACAACCGAGGAGAAGGTGAAGAAGCTGCTAAGTGACCTTGATACCTCAAAGGCGGTGGGACAAGACAACAAATCTCCTTGGGTCCTTACAGAGGGAGCAAAGGCACTGTGTGTGCCACTAACCACAATTTTCAACACATCCCTTGAAACTGAGCAACTACTTGAGGTATGGAAGACAGCAAATGTAGTCCCCATTTTTAAGGAGACAGAAACGAGGCACTAAACTATAGACCAGTGTCATTGACGTATATAGTATGCAAAGTCTTGAAGAAGATTATCAGGAGGAGAGTGGTGGAGCACCAGGAACGGAACAAGATTATAAGCGACAACCAGCACGGATTTATGATGGACAGCAAATCCTCTGTCAACCTAATTGAGTTTTATGACAAGGTAAGAGAAGTAAGACACGAGAGAGAAGGGTGGGTTAATTGCATTTTCTTGGACTGCAAAAAGGCCTTCGACACAGTTCCTCTAAAGAGATTAGTGCAGAAGCTAGAGGATCAGGCACGTATAACAGGAATGGTACTCCAATGGATCAGAGAATACCTGACAGGGAGGCAACAACGAGTCATGGTACGGGATGACGTATCACAGTGGGCGCCTGTGACGAGCGGGGTAACACAGGGGTCAGTCCTAAGACCAGTGCTATTTTTGGTATATGTGAATGACATGATGGAAGGGATAGATTCAGAAGTGTCCCTGTACGCAGACGATGTGAAGTTAATGAGGAGAATTAAATCAGATGAGGATCAGGCAGGACTACAAAGAGACCTAGAACAGGCTGGACACGTGGTTCAGCAACTGGCTCCTTGAATTTAACCCCGCCAAATGTAAAGTCATGAAGATTGGGGAAGGGCAAAGAAGACCGCAGACAGAATATAGGCTAGGTGGCCAAATTCTGCAAACCTCGCTCAAGGAGAAAGATCTTGGGGTGAGTATAATACGGAACAAGTCTCCGGAAGCACACATCAACCAGATAACTGCTGCAGCATATGGGCACCTGACAAACCTGAGAATAGATTTCCGATACCTCAGTAAGGAATCGTTCAAGACTCTGTACACCGTGTATGTCAGGCCCATACTGGAGTATGCAGCACCAGTTTGGAACCCACACCTGGTCAAGCATGTTAAGAAATTAGAGAATGTGCAAAGGTTTGCAACAAGGTTAGTTCCAGAGCTAAGGGAAATGTCCTACGAAGAAAGGTTAAGGGAAATCGGCCTGACGACACTGGAGGACAGGAGGGTTAGGGGAGACATGATAACGACGTACAAAATACTGCGAGGAATAGATAAGGTGGACAGAGACAGGATGTTCCAGAGAGGGGACACATAAACAAGGGGTCACAATTGGAAGTTGAAGACTCAGATGAGTCAAAGGGATGTTAGGAAGTATTTTTTCAGTCATAGAGTTGTCAGGAAGTGGAATAGTCTGGCAAGTGATGTAGTGGAGGCAGGAACCATACATAGATTTAAGACGAGGTATGATGAAGCTTATGGAGCAGGGAGAGAGAGGACCTAGTAGCGGTCAGTGAAGAGGCGGGGCCAGAAGCTGAGTCTCGACCCCTGCAACAACAAATAGGTGAGTACACACACTTTTACACACACACACACACACACACACACACACACACACACACACTCACACACGAATGTACGTGAGGGTGGGAAGGTAGGAAGCTGTGTTAAAGAGGGGCTTCGTTAATGTCTTTTTAATAATCAGTATTAAAAGATCCTTGTGCATGGTACACCGTTGATCCATCACCTGAGTGTTGCAGCAGCTGTTGTGTTTCCTGCGAAACACCACAGCTGCTGCCCAGGATATGACTTTCAACACAACTAAAATTTCTGACACATTTTCAGTAACATTTTTGTACTTCGTGTGTCCAATGGTCGACTAACCTATTCGTGCCTCTTTAGCTTGTACACAGAGGTCTACCTGTGTATTATCAACTTGTCATTGAACAGAGTAGTGTGAGTCGAACCAATGGCAAGTCAGGCCTAAAAGTAGCAGTGCGTTATCCACGTTAGATTACTGTAGTGATTCATAACGGCTTTGAGGGGACTTTAACTAGAGCTTGTTACAGTCATCCAGGTGTGAGATTCGTCTGCGAAAATCTGCATGATAACCTTCCTAATGTGTATAGAAATTCACCTGGTGCGATTAATTTTATTAGGCTGGCAGAGTAGAGAGGATAATGTACCAGTGTCATAGTTTCAAGAGCGGCATGCACATGTTCAAACTCCATTGAGTTGTTTACAATCGTGTCATTAGGATTTCACGAGTCTATAAACGTATTGATTCCAGTGATCATCGCTGTAAGCGACCCGGTACCAGACCATACCCAGAAAACATCCCTATGTGTTTCAATTGGACCGATATATTGTGTACGGAACTTTGTGACCAGCAAACTAGAGGGTCAGACTTTGCTTGTGTCGTCGGTAAAGAAGGATGCGTCATGCAGGTGCTCAACGAATATTTGAGTGGGCGAGGAAGGAGAGGAAGAAGGTCATTAGTTTGTGAAACACAGACATGCGAGAATCAATTAATATAAATCATACTATTATCACCGCTGGTACGTTCACTTAGTCAGGTTAAGCACTGACGGGAGTGCCTCCTACCTGATCTGCAACCCAGAGAGTGGGAGGGGAAGAGAGAGAAGTGGGAGCAAGGGGAGGATGGGGGAGGGAGAGTGAGGAGGTAGGTGATATTGATATGGGGTAGGAGCAGAGAGGCTATGACGGAAGTACCAAATACGCACACCGTTTGTATTCATAACAGTATTTTCTCCTCCCCTCCTATCCCCCACCACCAGACAACCTCCCCAACACTAGACTACTGAGTCACAAGGTCCTTCATCCTGCGTCTAAGCTCCTCCCTCTCTCACAGGTGTAAGTACATTGCTCGTATATAAGAGGACTCGGAGGTGATTTCGCAATTATATCGTTGAGTGAAGTCTCAGCAGCAGCATCCACTCTGTACTGAGGTTCATACCAAGGTGAGGTTATTCCTGTCTATGTAAACATATTGCTATGACAATCACTTTTAAAGTTCTCATTCTGTATTATAGAAGCATTGCTTATTTTATATTAAATATAGGTTTGTTTACTAGTTATACTTGCAAGAGAAGAGAAGTCAAAAACTTGTTAGCAGTTTAGTGTTTCCCTTGATACATTGAAACTTTTTGTAGGATTTCTGGATTCTGTATTGTTATCTCTTGGCATTACAAGAATCACTCCTGGATAAAACAAAGATCACCCTTTATAACAAGGATCATTCTTAGATATAACAAGAATAATCCTTGGATATAACAATGACGCTGCTTGGATAAAACAAGGGAGGAACACCTAACGCAAGGGTGAAACTGACCTTGTGTATATTAATGACTGTTACTAGTCAACCACAGAATATAATAGTGTTGTAAACCTGAGAACAAGAGTAACTTCATATAAAACACTTGCAGATTATGATGTCAGAATCAGAAGACTAACGTTGAATTACAGACGGTATATATTTTAGCCAACATTTGTTTTGAAGCAAATAAGGAACAGCTATATATTAAAATATTATGGTGTTCATTACTGAAAATTTATTCATAGATATTTTTAACTTTGCACTGAACTTGTTTTCAATGTTTTCAGACGTAATTTAAGATCAATTTGTTTAGCGAAAAACCTGACAATATTCAGTTTAATAAAGTTAGGATGTTTAGTAAAGAAACTGAGAAAATGGAATTTATAGTGAAGTTATGTTTAATTATGTGTTTTAGTTATGTTTCTAACACAATTATTGGCTACAGATGCGCGGCCTTGCAACGTTAGTGTTGGTAATGGCGTTAGTGGTGTTGGTTGTCGCCCAAGACGGTGAAGACCTCGACTCCGCAGGCAGCGTCGTGCGTGGTCACCCCCGTCACTTCCGCTACCACACCAGGAAGTACATCTCCCACCACGAGCGCCACAACAAACACCGCCTCCGCCGTGCCGCTCCCACCTTCCAAGATGACAGGGAGAGCATCCTGCTGTCTACGCTAGGCCTCTTACACAACTAACGCTCCATTCAAGGGGATTCAACCTGATTTTCCTTTTTCATTAATAGTAGAGAGAATCAAGCCTCCACTGCGACACGCAAAGGTTCAGTATATTTTCAATACTGACCGATTACACAGATCTCTATAGCATGTCAGTATTGCTAGGCTGTCTTGCCTTAGTATTTATATTTCATTTTTTTTTTCATACACACAACTCGTATCTCAGTCATATACACAACCTGTCTCTCTCGATCATACATTAACACAACTCGTAATTCTAAGTCATACTTACGACTCTGTCAAGGAAGTAACAGTGACAGTAGCCAAGAGTATAATTATTACATATACTGTATCTATATATATATATATATATATATATATATATATATATATATATATATATATATATATATATATATATATATTCTTGCGCCAAACTAGTTAATAATTCATCGTTCATATTTAGCGTAATTTCACTTCGTAGTTTTGTAAGGAAGTAATTTTCATATAAAATATTATTTATTAAAGTTAAATAAGCCATAAAATATTAATCTAGAATGTTCTAAAACAATTATATTTAAATCCCACGACAACCCATTGCTCTCTTAAAAAACATCTGACCAAAACTTTTCATAATTTATCATCTTATTAGAATATCTTTGATACCAGTTTTTATTCCGATGAAGTGATGGTTTTCTATTTAAAATACCTGTTAAATATTTTTCTTCCAAAATTTTTAGTTTTTATGACTTAAATTTCAGTACGAAGCCGACAGATAACTGATAATATATATATATATATATATATATATATATATATATATATATATATATATATATATATATATATATATATATATATATATATATATATATATATATATATATATATATATATATATATATCGAGGTATGAATGTTTTCGCTGCAGTTAATGTCATAATGTATCGTCCACATTTAGCTTAAGTTTCATCTCGTAATTCTAGGAATGAGTTACCAATAAATACTCACGTTTATCGCTTTGTAAATAATGAAACAATTACCAAGGTATTAAACCGTTATTATACAATGCTAACATTTACCACTGTTCATTCATGCATAGAAAAAACTGACATTCTTAAAGCCTTGAAGAATTTACACCAACATCTTCTACCGTTATTTTCTTTTCGTAAAATCTGGTTGAACGCCCCGCTCCCTGCCCCAACGCCCCGCTCCCTGCCCCAACGCCCCGCTCCCTGCCCCAACGCCCCGCTCCCTGCCCCAACGCCCCGCTCCCTGCCCCAACGCCCCGCTCCCTGCCCCAACACGTTAGCTGCTAAGTGGCCTGCAGACACAGGAAGCTGCCCGTTACCTGGAGAACGTCCTGATGGATATGTTTGATAGTACTATACATGGGTTCCACGACCAGACATGCCACTGTGTGAGACAACCTGCCTAGACACAGTCCGGGACGCAAGCTGAACCTCTTGCAGTCTGTGCTGAATGACCCACACCAGTGTAATGCTTCATTATCACTTTATTGTGAATGTTCGATGAGGAACGTTAAGGGGAGCTTCCTCCTGCAGGAGTCCTAGGGCTCCAGCTTGAACCTTCCTCCCCACACCAACACAAATCATCCAGCTGCAGAGATACATTCCACAGTCGTGTTGACAATGTAACTCTCCCCAGCACTAGTGTACACAGTACCTACCACTGTACCCCAGTACTCACCTAATTGTGGTTGCAGGGGTCGATTCATAGCTCCTGGCCCGTGTTGGAGTCTCATGTGTTGTTGCTCAACCTTCACCTCACCGTCACGTTATGTCCAGCTGCCTGATATTAGTCAATGTAATGTTAACATAGGCATTAATTAATTTCTAATTTCTACGAAAATATGTAAGTATATATTTATAATAAAATAATGAACGTTTCTGAATTTAGATTTTACCTTTTACGAACCTCAAATTTAAATTCTTTACTCACAAAATCATTATGTATGTATATATCGTACATTCCCTTCTTTGCCTCCATGGATAACGTTTTTTGTCTCCACAGATACCTCAACGCACCACTCACCTTTTTTCCTTCATCAATTCTATGGTTAATCTCATCCTTCATAAACCCATCCACTGACACATCAACTCCCAAATATCTCAAAACATTTACTTCTTCCATAATCCCTCTCTCCAATGTGATATCCAATTTTTCTTTATTTAAATCGTTTGATACCCTCATCACCTTACTCTTATCTATGTTCACTTTCAACTTTCTTCCTTTACACACCCTCCCAAACTCGTCCACTAACCTTTGCAACTTTTCTTTAGAATCTCCCATAAGCACAGTATCATCAGCAAAAAGTAACTGTGTCAACTCCAATTTTGCATTTAATTCCCCATAATTTAATCCCACCCCTCTCCCCAACACCCTAGCATTTACTTCTTTTACAACCCCATCTATAAATATATTAAACAACCATGGTAACATTACACATCCCTGTCTAAGACCTACTTTTACCGGGAAGTAATCTCCCTCTCTCCTACACACCCTAACCTGAGCCTCACTATCATCATAAAAACTCTTTACAGCCTTCAGTAACTTACTACCTATTCCATACACTTGCAACATTTGCCACATTGCTCCCCTATCCACTCTATCATATGCCTTTTCTAAATCCATAAATGCAATGAAAACTTCCCTACCTTTAGCTTCACTGTAAACACTTGATCTACACATCTCCTACCCACTCGAAAGCCTCCTTGCTCATCTGCAATCCTACTCTCTGTCTTACCTTTAATTCTTTCAATAATAACCCTGCCATACACTTTACCTGGTATACTCAGTAAACTTATTCCCCTATAATTCTTACAATCTCTTTTATCCCCCTTCCCTTTATATAAAGGAACTATACATGCTCTCTGCCAATCCCTAGGTACCTTCCCCTCTTTCATACTTGTTACCGAGTACTTGATATCTTATTCCTTATCTTACTATGAGAGTTGACCGTTCACAAACAGCTTAGCGGTTAGGCAATTGGAGCTCACACCCACCCCCCGAAAACCACGCATAGGTGAGATACTTGCGATGCAACCTGTACAGCCTGTAGTAGCCTGTAGATTGTCAAACTGGTGCGATGTCTTGGCAATATCCACTTTCTTTTCTTGTCGATATATAATATAACCTATTCACTGTATTTCACTTGTCACATATTTATTTCACTTTATTATCTAGGGTGACACGTGGCAACGTCGCCTGGAGCACACTAGGCCTGACCACTGACCCCGCCACCAGATATCACTTTCTAGTTCACTTATAAAATTGTGGCTCTCCCCACACTTATGTGGCTCAGGGCAACTCGTGAATCGCTTCAAAGGTTGTTCACTACCCTGACACACTTGATAACCCCTGCAGTACCCTTGGGTAGCCCTCAAAAACACTTATATTCGCGGAGCACTAAAGTTCTGACTCACGCACGCGGTGTCCCTACTGTGTGTGTGTGTGTACTCACCTAATTGTAGTTGTAGCTCCTGGCCCCGCCTCTTCATTGGTCGCTACTAGATCCACTCTCTCCCTGCTCCATGAGCTTTATTATACTGCTTCTTAAACCAATGTATGGATCCAACCTCCTCTACATCACTCTCCAGACTGTTCCACTTCCTGACAACTCTATGACTGAAGAAATACTTCCTGACATCCCTGTGACTCATCTGAGTCTTCAACTTCCAGTTGTGACACTTTGTTGTTGTGTTCCATCTCTGGAACATCCTGTCCCTGTCCATCTTGCTATTCCTTTCAATATTTCATGTATAGTTATCATGTCCCCCCCCCCCGGTGTTCTTGATGTTCTCTCCTAATTGTGGTTGCAGGTGTTGAGACACAGCTCCTACCCCAAATGTGTAGTGTACTGAGTATGTGTAGTGACAGTGTTGTTGATATGTAGTGATGATATGTAATGATATTTGTGTGTAGTGATGTTGTGGAGTGAAGTGTAATGTTGTATAGTTATGTATCGTGATTTTGAGGAGTGATGTACAGTGGATCCTCGGCACTCGAACTTAATTCCTTCCAGAAGGCTGTTTGAGTGCTGGTCTGTCCAAGTACCGAAAGAATTTTTTCCAACCAATTTTGTTTTTGGTTGGCTGTTATCACTAACCCTCTTAGGCCCCATGGGAACTTATTTAAACAAATAATATAAAAATATAAAAAATCCAAAGAAAAGCGAAATAGTTTACAGCAAAGTTCTGATAGGTCGTGTGTGTTTGGTCGAGTGCCAAGCAAATGGTTGACTAGTGAGTAATTTGTTTACTGAACGAAGTGTTCGAGTACAGAGCTGTTCGAGTACCGAGGTTCCACTGTATGGTGTTATATAGTGATGTGCATTGATTCTGTGTAGTTATGTGTAATGATATGTATTGATGTTGTGTAGTGAACTATAGTGATGTTAGGTAGTGGTGTTAATATGTAGTGATGCTCATGTGTAGTTATGTAGATATGTGATGTGTGATGATATTATGTAGTGACATTGATGTTTAGAAGTGATGTTGATGTGTTTTGATGTTCATTTATAGTGATGTTGTGTAGTGACATAGTCATGTGTAGTGATGCTGCATAGTGATTCTGTGTAGTGATTATGTTGTGTAGTGATGTTAAAGTGTAATGATTGTGTTTTGAAGTGAGGTCGTCAGGTCGATTTCCCATAACTTCTCCTCGTAAGACATGCCCCTTAGTTCCCGGACGAGTCTTGTTGCAAACCTTTGCACTTTCTCTAATTTCTTGACGTGCTTGACCAGGTGTGGGTTCCAAACTGCTGCTGCATACTCCAATATGGGCCTGACATACACAGTGTACAGAGTCTTGAACCATTCCTTATTGAGGTGCCAAAACGCTATTCTTATGTTTGCGAGACACTCATATGCTGCAGCAGTTATTTGGTTTATGAGCACCTCAGGAGAGGTGCTTGGTATTACACTAACCCCGACATTTTTTCCTTGAGTGAGTTTTACAGTCTTTGGCTCCCTAGCCAGTACTCTGTCTGTCGTCTTCTTTGCCCTTCTCCAATCCTCATGACTTTGCACTCAGTGTGGTTAAACTCCAGGAACCATTCGCTGGACCAGGCTTGCAGTCTATCCAGATCCCTTTGCAGTCCTGCCTGATCCTCATCCGACTGAATTCTCCTCATTAGCTTCACATCGTCTGCAAACAGGGACACTTCTGAGCCTATTCCTTCCGTCATGTCATTCACATATACCAGAAACAGCACCAGTCCTAGGACTGTTTTCTTGTGGGACCCCGCTCGTCACAGGCATCCACTCTGACACCTCATCATGTACCATGACTCGCGGCTGCCTTCCCGTCAGGTATTCTCTGATCCATTGTAGTGTCTTCCTCGTTATCCCTCGCTGGTCCTCCAGCTTTTGCACTAGTCTCTTGTGTGGAACTGTGTCAAAAGCCTTCTTACAGTCCAAGAAAATGCAATCTACTCACCCCTCTCTCTTGTCTTACTGCTGTCACCTTGTCATAAAACTCTAGTACGTTTGTGACACAAGATTTCCCGTCTCTGAATCCGTGCTGGTTGTCGTTTATCAACTCATTCTTTTCTAGGTGATCCACCACTCTTCTCCTGATAATCTTCTCCATGACTTTGTAAACAATACATGTCAGTGACACTGATCTGTAGTTTAATGCTTCTTGTCTGTCTCCTTTTTTAAAAATTGGGACTACATTCGCAGGCTTCCATACTTCATGTAGCCCCCCCTGTTTCAATAGATGTGTTGAAAATTGTTGTTAGTGGTGCATAGAGCGCCTCTGCTTCCTCTCTCAGAATCCAAGGAGAGATGTTATCCGGCCCGAGCGCCTTTGGGATATCTAGTTCGCTTAGGAGCCTCTTTACCTCCTCCTCGGTTGTATGAATCGTGTCCAGCACTTGTTGGTGTATCCCACCTCTCCGTCTTTCTGGAGTCCTTTCTGTCTCTACTGTGAATACTTCTTTGAATCACATGTTGAGCTCCTCACAAACTTCGAGGTCTTTCTTGTAAACTTCCCTCCTTCCTTCCTCAGCCTGATTACCTGGTCTTTGACAGTTTCTTCCTGATGTGACTGTACAACAGCTTCAGGTCAGACTTGACTTTCACTGCTATGTCATTTTCGTATTGTCGTTGGGCCTCCTTACATGTGCATATTCATTTCTTGCTCTTCGACTACTCCCCTTGTTCTCCTGGCTCCTTTGCCTTCTATACATCTTCCATTCTCTTGCGCACTTGGTTTTAGCCTTTCTTCACCTTTGGGTGAACCAAGGGCTCGTCATGGCCTTCTCATTATGTCTGTTACCCTTGGGTACAAATCTCTCCTCAGCTTCCTTTCATATTGTTGTCACATATTCCATCATCTCATTTACTGTTTTCCCTGCCAGTTCTCTATCCCACTGGACCTCGTGCAGGAAATTCCTCATACCTGTGTGTGTGTGTGTGTTAGTTACCATTTTGTGATAGGCACATGTCGATTAGACACTAGGCCTGTTGTATGTATGTGTGTGTGTGTGTGTAACGAAACACTTCGAAATGTTTCGGCACCGCCGGGAATTGAACCCGGGCCCTCCGTGCGTGAAGCAAGAGCGCTAGCCACCATGCATGTAAGTGTATGTGTGTGTGTGTGTGTGTGTGTGTGTACTCACATAATTGTGGTTGCAGGGGTCGAGACTCAGCTCCTGGCCCCTGTGTGTGTGTGTGTACTCACCTATTTGTGGTTCAGGGGTCGAGACATAGCTTCTGGCCCCACCTCTTCACTGACCGCCACTAGGTCCTCTCTCTCCCTGCTCCATAAGCTTTATCATACCTCGTCCTAAAACTATGTAT
>WNWK01026993.1:0-26768 GCA_009830355.1 Cherax destructor | reverse complement strand
ACACACAACTTAGGAGGAGGTGAAGAAGCTGCTATGTTAACTCGATACCTCAAAAGCGGTGGGACCTGACAATATTTCTCCGTGGTGGCACGGTGGTCTGGTGGCTAGAGTCTCGCTTCACACACGGAGGGCCCAGGTTCGATTCCCGACGGGTGGAAACATTTCAACGTGTTTCCTTACACCTGTTGTTATGTTCACCTAGCAGGAAACAGGTACCTGGGTTGTTAGTCGACTGGTGTGGGTCGCATCCTGGGGGACAAGATTAAGGACCCCAATGGAAAAAAAGACAGACAGTCCTCGATGACGCACTGACTTTCTTGGGTTATCCTTGGTGGCTAACCCTCCGGGGTTAAAAATCCGACGAAATCTTATCTTATCTTATCTTAGAGAGGGAGCAGAGATGTTGTGTGTGCCACTAACAAAAATCTTCAACACATCCATTGAAACTGGGCAACTACCTGAGGTGTGGAAGATGGCATATGTAGTCCCAATTTTTAAGAAAGGAGACAGACACGAGGCATTAAGCTACAGACCTGTGTCACTGACGTGTATAGTATGCAAAGTCATGGAGAAGATCATCAGGAGGAGAATGGTGGAGCACCTAGAAAGACACAAGCTTATAAACGACAACCAGCACGGTTTCAGGGAAGGAAAATCCTATGTCACAAACCTACTGGAGTTTTATGACAAGGTAACAGAAGTAAGACACGAGAGAGAGGGGTGGATAGACTACATTTTCTTGGACTGCAAGAAGGCGTTCGACACAGTTCCTCACAAGAGGTTAATGCAAAAGCTCGAGGATCAGGCACACGTAACAGGAAAGGCACTGCAATGGATCAGAGAATATCTGACAGGGAGGCAACAACGAGTCATGGTACGTGACGAGGTGTCAGAGTGGGCACCTGTGACCGAGTTGGGTTCCACAAGGGTTAGTCCTAGGACCTGTACTGTTTTTGGTATATGTGAATGACATAACGGAAGGGATAGACTCAGAAGTGTCACTGTTTGCAGATGATGTGAAGTTAATGAGAAGAATTAAGTCAGTCGAGGATCAGGCAGGACTACAAAGAGACCTTGACAGGCTACAAGCCTGGTCCAGTAACTGGCTCCTTGAATTTAACCCTGCCAAATGTAAAGTCATGAAGATCGGGGAAGGGCTAGGTGGCCAAAGACTGCAAACCTCACTCAAGGAAAAAGATCTTGGGGTGAGTATAATACCGAGCACATATCCTGAGGCACACATCAATCAGATAACTGCTGCAGCATACGGGCGGCTGGCAAACCTAAGAATAGCGTTCCAATACCTCACTAAGGAATCGTTCAAGACTCTGTACACCATACACGTCAGGCCCATACTGGAGTATGCAGCACCAGTTTGGAACCCACACCTGGTCAAGCACGTCAAGAAATTAGAGAAAGTGCAAAGGTTTGCAACAAGACTAGTCCCAGAGCTAAGGGATTGTCCTACGAAGAAAGGTTAAGGGAAATCGGCCTGACGACACTAGAGGACAGGAGGGTTAGGGGAGACATGATAACGACATATAAAATACTGCGAGGAATAGATAAGGTGGACAGAGACAAGATGTTCCAGAGAGGGGACACAGAAACAAGGGGTCACAATTGGAAGTTGAAGACTCCTATGAGTCAAAGGGCTGTTAGGAAGTATTTCTTCAGTCATAGAGTTGTCAGGAAGTGGAATAGCCTAGAAAGCGACGTATTGGAGGCAGGAACCATGCATAGTTTTAAGACGAGGTTTGATAAAGCTCATGGAGCAGGGAGAGAGAGGACCTAGTAGCAATCAGTGAAGAGGCGGGGCCAGGAGCTATGAATCGACCCCTGCAACCACAAATAGGTGAGTACACACACACTAACACAAGAGAGAGAGAGAGGTGGGTAGACTGCGTTTTCTTGGACTGTAAGAAGGCTTTCGACAGTTCCACACACGAGATTAGTGCAAAAGCTGGAGGACCAGGCAGGGATGACAGGGAAGGCACTACAAGGGATCAGAGAATAGCTGACAGGGAGGCATCAGTGAGTCATGGTACGTGATGAGGTATCAGAGTGGGCACCTGTGACGAGTGGGGTTCCACAGGGGTCAGTCCTTGGACTGGTGCTGTTTCTGGTATATGTGAATAACATTACAGAAGGAATAGATTCAGAAGTGTCCCTGTTTGGAAGTGGATGAAGATCAGGTAGGATTAAAGACTCAGGGAGTTTAACCCCACCAAAAGCAAAGTCAAAAAGATCGGGGAAGGTCAAAGAAGACTGCAGACAGAGTACAGGCTAGGGGGCCCAAAGATTACAACCTTCACTCGAGAAAAAGGATCTTGGGGTGAGTATAATACCGAGCACATCTCTTGAAGCACACATCAACTAAATAACTGCTGCAGCATAAGGGCGCCTGGCAAACCTAATAACAGCATTCCGACATCTCAATAACGAATCGTTCGGGACACTGTACACCGTGTACGTCAGGCCAATATTGGAGTATGCAGCACCAGTTTGGAACCCACACCTGATCAAGCATGTCAAGAAATTAGAGAAAGTGCAAAGGTTCGCAACAAGACTAGTCCCGGGGCTAAGGAGTATATGCTACGAGGAGAGGTTAAGGGAAATCAACCTGACGACACTGGAGGACAGGAGAGACAGGGAAGACATGATAACGACATAGAATACCGAGACAAATCGACAAGGTGGACAGAGACAGGATGTTCCAGAGATGGGACACAGCAACAAGGGGACACAGCAACAAGGGGACACATCAACAAGGGGACACAACAACCAGGGGACACAGCAACATGGGGACACTGCAACAAGGGGTCACAATTGAAAATTGAAAACTCAGATGAGTCAGAGGGATGTTAGGAAGTATTTCTTCAGTCACAGAGTTGTCAGGAAGTGGAATAGTCTGGAGAGTGAATGTTGTGGAGGCAGGATCCATACATAGCTTAAAGAAGAGGTAAAATAAAGCTCATCGAGAAGAGAGAGTTACCTAGTAGTGGCCAGTGAAGAGGCGGGGACAGAAGCTGTGAATCGACCCCTGCAACCAGTACTAGGTGATTACATACACACACACAAACACACACACACACAGGAGTCACAAGAGCTGTGACTGGACCCCTGCAACCACAACTAGGTGAGTACATCACTCGAACGTTCGGTACTATTAAAGTCCTTGACAATGTTTACACCTCACCGACCGCCACCAGCGTGTCTATGTTCAGGTCACAACACAAGTAACTCAGGAAACATGACAACAACGCCTGTATGTCAAGTGCTGTGGGTCGTATTTAAAGGAAATTTATTATGAAATTATGATAGAAAGTGGTGCACTTGATAAAGCTTTATACAACGAAGAGTTGTCTTATTAAATGACTGTTCTGCTGTGCATGCTTGCCGGATGTACGTCATTGCATGCAAAGTGTATCCTTGCAATGTAGCGCGTTTATTGTCGATAATAATCTATAGCGACGCCGCCACCTTGACTGCAACACTGTATGTTGTGCTGGCTCTCATGTTGTTGTTAGGTGTTGCTGGTGTGTTTACTCACCTATTTGTGGTTGCTGGGGCCGAGTGTCAGCTCCTGGCCCCGCCTCTTCACTGGTTGCTACTTGGTCCACTCTCTCCCTGCTCCATGAGCTTCATCATACCTCTTCTTAAAGTATGTATGGTTCCTGCCTCCACTACATCACTTCCCAAACTATTCGACTTCCCGACCACTCCGTGACTGAAGAAATACTTCCTAACATCCCTGTGATTCATCTGAGTCTTCAACTTCCAACTGTGTCCCCTTGTTGCTGTGTCCCATCTCTGGAACATCCTGTCTCTGCCCACCTTGTCAATTCTTTTCAGTATTGTATACGTCATTGTCATGTCCCTCCTATCTCTCCTATCCTGTAGTGTCATCAGGTTGAGTTCCCTTAGCCTCTGTGTAGGACCCCAATGGAAATAAGTCACTTTTTGTGACTTTAGATATCCTGGTCGGTAATTTACACTATGTATGATAAATGTACTTATGTGTACCTGTACCTAAATAAACCTATTTACTTATTTACTAATCTTCTGAACATTACCTAGAACTTACCCGGACGTAGGGTAGTTTAAGCTGATAACAACAACTTGCGAATCTTCTATTAATTGAAAGATTTACGTAAATTCTGAGTGTGTGAATGTCTTAATTACTCGGGCAACGAAATCTCATATGTGACTTGACATGCTGATGGTAATCAGATGCAGCTTTGGGATGATAAATACTCTTCCGCATTATTCTGTAACTTGCTTTCTGTAAACCTCAGGGGTCCCTCCCACACACGGGAAGGGAAGATGGGGGAACAGGATGTGTGAGTGATGGGAAAGGCGCCTGGCATCTTTCCCAGGAGGGAGAGGATAAAGATAACCAGCATCAACAGGTTACCTTTCCTCTGAGAAATATTTCCCCTAAATCTACCTGCTGCAGATCTTGCAAAATTGCATTTTTGTGACCAGCTCTACCTGGAGCTCATTACCTTTGTACATAACTTGTTATGACTGTGACCAGCTCTAGTTCATTACCTTTGTAACTTGTTCAGCTATCCTAACTTTGGTGCCCAGTCCCTGGACCCATTATGTACCTCTGTAATTTTTTGACTACCACCCACAGGATGGGTATGGGGTACATAATAAAGATATTAAACTAACTCTACATACATACGTATGGAACGACATATGCTGCGGAGAGGTAGAGATTAGATTTTGCCACCGAAGTGGCTAGTTTATTGTGCACCCCATATCCATCCTGTGGACGGTAGCGCAAGAGTATATGGATACACAAAAGGCCTAGGAACGAGGTCCCAAAAGGGTTAACAATTGTACATTTGGGTTTATATCTACAGTTCATTTGTCTGTTACAAGCAAATTTAGAAAATTTGCTTAGTATAACTGGTATCTTATTTTCATTAATAAGATATCTTGACATGTCACATAAATTATTATACTGTCTATCTTTGTATTCCTCAATAAGTGGACAATTAAGCACATAGTGTTCAAGACAGTGACCATATGCCTGATCACATAATTTGCATTTAGTTTGATCATCATCTGTGTCTCCCAAACTGCCAGAAGTACTTGTAGCCAAGCCTAAGCCTGGCCACTACAACATCAGTCAGTCTGTTCACATTGCAAGTTGCTCCATAAACATACTTATCTACGTTCATGTTATCATAGTGGGTTATAGTTCTACTCAGGCTTCTAACTGTATAATAATAATAATAATAATAATAATAATAATAATAATAATAATAATAATAATAATAATATCTTTATTTACTACAAGTACATGTACATGGTATACAGGCCTAGCTGACATCAGTGACATACTACTATATAGAAAGTCCCTTGTTATGCTGAGCATTTCGGGCAGATTAGGTTAGTGTCCTAGGATGCGACTCACACCAGTCGACTAACACCCAGGTACCCATTTTACTGATGGGGAACATAGACAACAGGCGTAAAGAAACACGCCCAATGTTTCTGCCCTGGCTGGGAATCGAACCCAGGCCCTCGCCGTGTGAAGCGAGAGAAGAGAGAGACTCCATACATAGCTTTAAAGATAGGTATAACAGGTCTCTCGCAGCCAGGAGAGAGGTGAAACCAGCACCAAACAAGAGATAGGAGGGGCCAGGAGCTTAGACTTGACCCCTTAACCACAATTAAGTATATTCTCAATCATAGACACGTATAGTTAGTTTAATATCTTTATTATGCACCCCATACCCGTCCTGTGGGTGGTAGTCAAAAAAATGCAGAGGTACATAATGGTTCCAGGGACTGTACCTCAATATTTCAGAGGTACACAATGGGTCCAGGGACTGTACCCCAAAATTTTGATAGCTGAACAAGTTACAAAGATAATGGACTATCCACACCTGATCAGACGTACATAATGGGTCCAGGGACCCATGTGTGTGTGCTTGATAAGATGCATGCAATGTATGTATATGCATGCATGCTTCAACACCTGTGTAGAACCCGCCACCCACTCATAAACCCACTTGCCTCACCCAAACCTAAACTCACACAGTCTGGCATAGAAAGCAAACAAGAAACCTACAGTTAGAAGGAAGGAGGTCTGAGGTTAATGTGGGGACAACCCAGGAAGAAACAAGGAATACTGTACACAACCCGAGGTATGATAAAGCTCATGGAGCAGGAAGAGTGATCTAGTAGCGGCCACTGAAGAGGAGGGGCCAGGAGCTGTGACTCGACCCATGCAACCACAACTACGTAAGTACATAGAAGAGAGAGAAGCTATGATTCTGTAAATGGTCCAAGTCGGACCGAAACGTCGTGGTAAGTTTCTAAGTTTCCCTCTCCAGTCTACCTGGAGAGAATTCCAGGGGTCAACGCCCCCGCGGCCCGGTCTGTGACCAGGCCTCCTGTTGGACCAGAGCCTGATCAACCAGGCTGTTACTGCTGGCCGCACGCAGTCCAACGTACGAACCACAGCCCGGCTGATCAGGTACCGACTTGAGGTGCCTGTCCAGCGCCTGCTTGAAGACAGCCAGGGGCTTGTTGGTAATCCCCCTGATGTATGCTGGGAGGCAGTTGAACAATCTTGGGCCCCTGACACTTATTGTGTTGTCCCTCAACGTGCTAGTGGCACCCCTGCTCTTCATTGGGGGGATGTTACATCGCCTGCCGAGTCTTTTGCTTTCGTAGGGAGTGACTCTCGTGTGCAAGTTTGGTACTAAGCCCTCGAGAATTTTCCACGTGTATATAATAATGTATCTCTCCCGCCTGCGTTCTAGAGAGTACAGGTTTAGGAACTTCAAGCGTTCCCAGTAATTGAGGTGGTTTATCTCAGTTATGCGTGCGGTGAAGGTTCTCTGCACATTTTCAAGGTCAGCAATTTCACCCGCCTTGAAAGGCGCAGTTAGTGTGCAGCAATATTCCAGCCTAGATAGAACAAGCGATCTGTAAAGTGTCAACATGGGCTTGGCATCCCTGGTTTTGAAGGTTCTCATTATCCATCCTGTCATTTTTCGAGCAGATGCAATTGCTACATTGTTATGGTCCTTGAAGGTGAGATCCTCTGACTTGATCACTCCCAGGTCTTTGACATTAGTTTTTCGCTCTATTGTGTAGTTGGAATTAGTTTTGTACTCCGATGAGATTTTAATTTCTTCACGTTTTCCGTATCTGAGTAATTGAAATTTCTCATCATTGAACTTCATATTGTTTTCTGCAGCCCATTTAAAGATTTGGTTTATGTCTGCTTGGAGTCTTGCAGTGTCTTCAACGGTGGACACTGTCATACAGATTCGGGTGTCATCTGCAAAGGAAGACACAGCACTGTGGCTTATATCTCTGTCAATGTCTAATATGAGGATGAGGAATAGGATGGGAGCAAGTACTGTGCCTTGTGGAACAGAGCTTTTCACAGTAGCTGCCTCAGACTTTACTCTGTTGACTACTACTCTTTGTGTTCTACATGTTAGGAAATTATAGATCCATCTACCAACTTTTCCTGTTATTCCTTTATCACGCATTTTGTGTGCTATTACACCATGGTCACACTTGTCAAAGGGTTTTGCAAAATCTGTGTATATAACATCTGCATTCTGTTTATCTTCTAGAGCATCCATGACCTTGTCGTAGTGGTCCAGTAGTTGGGACAGACAGGAGCGGCCTGCTCTAAACCCATGCTGTCCTGGGTTGTGCAATTGATGGGTATCAAGATGGGTGGCGATCTTGCTTCTTAGAACCCTTTCAAAGATTTTTATGATATGGGACGTTAGCGCAATTGGTCTGTAGTTCTTTGCTGCCCGTCTGTTGTTTTTAGTAGCTGCGGGACGATCCCAGTGTCCATGCTCCCTCTCCATAGGATGTTAAAAGCATGTGATAGGGGCTTCTTGCAGTTCTTGATGAACACGGAGTTCCATGAGTCTGGGCCTGGAGCGGAGTGCATGGGCATGTCATTTATTGCCTTTTCGAAGTCATTTGGCGTCGTGGTGATGTCAGAAAGGCATGTGTGGGTCATTTGTGTATTGTTTCAGTCACGATACTGAGACGTTTCTTTATAAGGGATAATAATCGTGGAATATCTGTCCAAAATTTCATGTTTCTTGTATCAAGCTCAATCCAGCCATGAACAAGGACCCCCGTGGTAATAAGTCAAGGACCCCAATGGAAATAAGCCAAGGACCCCAGTGGAAATAAGTCAGGGACCCCAATGGAAATAAGTCAATGACCCCAATAGAAATAAGTCAAGGACCCCAATGGAAATAAGTCAAGGACCCCAATTGAAATAAATCAAGGACCCCAGTGGAAACAAGTCAAGGACCCCAGTGGAAATAAGTCAAGAACCCCAATGGAAATAAGTCAAGGACCCCAATGGAAATAGGTGAAGGACCCCAATGAAAATAAGTCAAGGACCCCAATGGAAATAAATCAAGGACCCCAAGATACTCAGGACAGGAGAGAAGAGACGGAAATAAAGATGCATGACACTGAAAAGAATGACAAAGGAGGAAGAGAACAATAGCAAGAAAACAACAAACAGAACAACTGGGCAAGAAATATGATCAGTGAAAGGTAAACAAGAGAACTGAAATCACTTCTCAGAAAGGTAAACAAGGGAACTGAGATCACTTCTCAGAAAGATAAACAAGAGAACTGAGATCACTTCTCAGAAAGGTAAACAAGAGAACTGAAATCACTTCTCAGAAAGGTAAACAAGAGAACTGAGATCACTTCTCAGAAAGGTAAACAAGAGAACTGAGATCACTTTTCAGAAAGGTAAACAAGAGAACTGAGATCATTTCTCAGAAAGATAAACAAGAGAATTCAGATCACTTCTCAGAAAGGTAAACAATAAAATTCAGATCACTTCTGAGAAAGGTAAACAAGAAAATTTAGATCACTTCTCAGAAAGGTAAACAAGAGAATTCCGATCACTTCTGAGAAAGGTAAACAAGAGAATTCAGATCACTTCTGAGAAAGGTAAACAAGAGAATTCAGATCACTTCTCAGAAATGTAAACAAGAGAATTCAGATCGCTTCTCAGAAAGGTAAACAAGAGAATTCAGATCACTTCTCAGAAAGGTAAACAAGAGAATTCAGATCACTTCTCAGAAAGGTAAACAAGAAAATTCAGATCACTTCTCAGAAAGGTAAACAAGAGAATTCAGATCACTTCTCAGAAAGGTAAACAAGAGAATTCAGATCACTTCTCAGGTAAACTCCAGAAAGGCAAACAAGAGAACTGAGATCACTTTTGAGAAAGGTAAACAAGAGAATTCAGATCACTTCTGAGAAAGGTAAACAAGAGAATTCAGATCACTTCTGAGAAAGGTAAACAAGAGAATTCAGATCACTTCTGAGAAAGGTAAACAAGAGAATTCAGATCACTTCTGAGAAAGGTATACAAGAGAATTCAGATCACTTCTGAGAAAGGTAAACAAGAGAATTCAGATCACTTCTGAGAAAGGTAAACAAGAGAATTCAGATCACTTCTCAGAAAGGTAAACAAGAGAATTCAGATCACTTCTCAGAAAGGTATACAAGAGAATTCAGATCACTTCTGTGAAAGGTAAACAAGAGAATTCACAACACTTCTGAGAAAGGTATACAAGAGAATTCAGATCACTTCTGAGAAAGGTAAACAAGAGAATTCAGATCACTTCTGAGAAAGGTAAACAAGAGAATTCAGATCACTTCTGAGAAAGGTATACAAGAGAATTCAGATCACTTCTGAGAAAGGTAAACAAGAGAATTCAGATCACTTCTGAGAAAGGTAAACAAGAGAATTCAGATCACTTCTCAGAAAGGTATACAAGAGAATTCAGATCACTTCTGAGAAAGGTAAACAAGAGAATTCAGATCACTTCTGAGAAAGGTAAACAAGAGAATTCAGATCACTTCTCAGAAAGGTATACAAGAGAATTCAGATCACTTCTCAGAAAGATATACAAGAGAATTCAGATCACTTCTGAGAAAGGTAAACAAGAGAATTCAGATCACTTCTGAGAAAGGTAAACAAGAGAATTCAGATCACTTCTGAGAAAGGTAAACAAGAGAATTCAGATCACTTCTGAGAAAGGTAAACAAGAGAATTCAGATCACTTCTGAGAAAGGTAAACAAGAGAATTCAGATCACTTCTGAGAAAGGTATACAAGAGAATTCAGATCACTTCTGAGAAAGGTATACAAGAGAATTCAGATCACTTCTGAGAAAGGTATACAAGAGAATTCAGATCGCTTCTGAGAAAGGGAGAATGAGTCTACCACTGTAAATGTCAGTAGTAAAGACATCTGCAGCTAATATGCTTAAGAGAAGTGCATATACTATAATAATAATAATAATAATAATAATAATAATAATAATAATAATAATAATAATAATAATAATAATAATAAATGTTATTTCCTTGAAAAGTTTACAATGTGTGGTTTACTTATTTTAAAATGTTAATTACAAAGAAGGCCTCTAATATGCCTAGGCATTTCGGGCAGATTAATGTTTCCCCTGATCAACATGTGGACTTTGTTGCACATGTGACTGACTGGTATAATTCCTATGAGTGTTCCTCTGTTGAGACCTTTAACAATGACCTTGTGAGCAGTATTCAGAACTACTTAGGGCCACCTCAAAAACCTCCTGGAACTCTTAACCCAACCAACTTCCAAAATAATCATACCTCCTATAATAACCATACTTATTACAATGATCTTAAACTTCGAATACTGAAACGTACTGCTCGCAGACTAGGCCTAGCCTATAGAAAACATCGTACCCCTGGAATGCTGAAGCTCTTTCAAACTGCCCTTGCTGCTGCCAGAGAGCGTATGACAGAGCTGCGGCAAACTGACTGGGAAAAATTTGCCAATGGTCTCAATGCTCACACCCCACTTAGCCGAGCATGGAGGGACATAAATAGAATTAAGGGTAACAGAACCGGTCAGACTGCTCACCCTCATCCCTTACATAGGGCGAATGAGCTAGTCAGTGCTTGGGCTGTTACATCAAGCTATGAAAATCTTCCCAGTACCACACAGGCGAAATTAAATGACAAATATGATGCTAGGGAGAGACTTGTTTGCTTTATGCTCAGCAAGGAAGATGACTGTAACATTCCTTTCACTGACTTTGAACTTGATGCAGCACTAACTAAAGGCAACTCCACGTCACCTGGTGAGGATGGTATTACCTACAATATACTAAGATTGCTGTGTTGAGTACCAGGCAATCCTTTACTCGAATTATACAACATGAGCTATGTAACTGGGGAGCTCCCTAAATCTTGGACCAACAGCCTCATCATTCCCATTCCTAAGCCCAATCAACAAAATTAATTTCGCCCAATATCTCTTATTAGCTGCTTATGTAAAACATTTGAGAGGATGATTCTTAATCGTCTCATGTACAGAATCAAACATTTTTTGTCCCCCCGGTTGCATGGTTTCATGCATGGAAGGAGTGTGCACCATTGCATAGCCACCTTTCTCACTCTGCACACTGACAGCTCATACACTACCTTCCTTGACCTTAAATCTGCTTTTGATGTTGCCAACCGACATGTAATCATTAGTGAACTTGCCAGAATGGATGTTGGAGGATGGCTTCTCCGCTGGATTAAAGGCTACCTGTCCAACAGAAAGCCTTCTGTGTTGTTCCAGGGGCATAGAAGTATAACTAAAGACTTTGAATTAGGAACCCCACAGGGAGGTGTGCTCAGTCCCACTCTATTCAATATTTTAATTAATGCCTTACTTAATGCTATGCCTAGCCAGCCCCATCATTATATGATCAGTTTTGCTGATGATATAATGATTCACACCACCGGATTCTCCAACACCCAAAACATCCTTAACCATGTACTAGCCTCGTGTCAGGACCTGGGGTTGATAATCTCTACTGATAAAACAAAGATACTCAATAGGCGTCCTCCTCGACAGAGAGGCACAGTTCGCCAGATCCAGTTGCATGATGGGTCTCTTCTAGAATATGTAAACTGATACAGATATCTAGGCTTTGAGGTCCCACTACTTGGACCTGTTGTAACGAGACTTTGTCGTCAATACAAATAAAGGCTGAGAGCACTTAGAGTTGTGGCAGGGTTTAACCCCAGGTATGGTGCTAATGTTAAAATTGTGAAAATGATGTATCTTGCTTATATTAGATCATTAGTTGATTATGCTGCCCCACTACTTGCTCTTGTGACTGACTGGAAGCTTGGAGGGCTGGTAAAACTGCAGAACGAAGCAATGAGGATCATTTTAGAATGCCCTCGTACTGCCAAAATTTTAAATGTGCAGAAAGAACTTGATATTCCAAGCATCAGAGATCGTGTTACTGAAAGAAATATCCTAATTGGGGTTAATATGCTCAGGCAAGCCCATTCAAACCCCTGAACAGAAGCCCTCCAAACTTTCCTCAGCACTGGTGAACATCCCTCCAGATGGATCGAAAAAACTGGAACCGACCTCCGCATGAATCAGATACATGATCTGTGGCAAGTAAGGCAACAGCGGCACTTCTCCGCTCCATGGAATATTACCCCATTCCAAACTACCATCCCTCCATTTCCCCCCAAACTACTTCTTAAATCACAACCAAAGCTTCGCCTTGAAGCCAAACATGATGCCTTAAGCTGTATTGATAATTTAGCCAAACAGCATACTCTCTCACAAATTATTTACGTTGATGGTTCTGTTCACCAATCCACTGGTGCAGCTGGTAGTGCTGCTGTTGTCATACAGAGTGATGGCTCTCTTAAAGAAATTGGAGCACGCATCAATAACTGGGCCTCTACCCTTCAGACAGAACTGTTTGCCATACTCCTTGCATTCAAATGCGTCCATGTATCTAAGGTTAACTCTCTAATTGTAACTGATTCTCTGTCATCCATAAATGCTCTCAACTCATCAAGTATAACTTGTAGCATGCTTGTGTCAGAAGCCAGACACAGGTATGGTAGGATTGTGGATAGTAAAGTCAGAGTGCTGTGGATTCCATCTCACATTGGTCTTCAGATGCATGATAAAAATGATAAATTGGCTAAGTTTTATGCTTTCAAAGAGGGGATAGATTACAATCTTGGCTTGTCAGTTAGCAGTTTGAGAACAATAATACGAAAAGATCTTCAACTGAATTTTATTGACTTAAGACTCAGGGAGATTGACACCAGTCAGTCCATCTATCATCATTCTATCATGCAGGAGGAGCCACATGTCTATGGTGCATCCAACAAAATAAGCAGACTCTTGGATGTCACTACCGCCCGCCTCCGGCTGGGTTACAAGTATCTTTGGCAGGTTAAATCACAACCACCAGATGTAGACCAAACAAAATGTAAACTTTGCCAGTTGGATTATTGTCACACCCTGCGTCATTATGTACTGGAGTGCGATAAAATTAATGAATTCAGAGACAACTCACTCAGAAATGTTCAAGATATGTCAAAGTATTTTATCCACAGTGGTATATTACAGACCATTCTGGAAAAATACCCTGACTTTGCTCCCTGTAAATAAAGCATTGCCACGTGTGTGTTAGTTACCATTTTGTCCTAGGCACATGTCAATTAGACACTAGGCCTGTTGTATATATGTGTGTGTGTATGTGTATGTAAGGAAACACTTCGAAATGTTTCTGCCCCACCGGGAATTGAACCCGGCCCCTCCGTGCGTGAAGCAAGAGCTTTACCCACTAGGCCACCGGGGGCTAAATGTGTGTGTGTGTGTGTGTGTGTGTGTGTGTGTGTGTGTGTGTGTGTATGTATATATGTGTGTGTATGTGTATGTGTGTATGTATATACATGTATGTATGTGTATATGTATATGTGTGTGTGTGTGACCCAACAATTAAAATTTGCACCAATAACTCATTACAGTTGTGGCTGGGTGTAGACTAATAGATTGCTCATTGCTTTATAATTTGTTCATGATTGCAACCATGTACAGACGTAAGTAAATTTACTTACATGATTCATTACCTTGTAACTAGTGAATTCATTACCATTGTACCTTGTTCAGCTATCAAAACTTTGTGGCCCAGTCTCTGGACCCTATATATACCTCTGTAATCTGCAAATACCTTTGTAACTTGTCATGATTGTGACCATCTGAGTTCATTACCTTTGTAACTTGCTCAGCTATCAAACTTTGAGGTCCAGTCCCTGGACCCATTATGTACCTCTGTAATCTTTTGACTACCGCCCACAGGATGGGTATAGGGTGCATAATAAAGATGTTAAACGAAAAAACTGTGGGTGGTAGTCACCCCATACTCATCCTGTGGGTGGTAGTCACCCCATACTCATCCTGTGGATGGTAATCACCCCATAATCATCCTGTGTGTGGTAGTCAACCCATACTCATTCTGTTGGTGGTAGTCACCATATACTCATCCTGTGGATGGTAATCACCTCATAATCATCCTGTGGGTGGTAGTCACCCCATACTCATTCTGTGGGTGGTAATCACCATATACTCATCCTGTGGGTGGTAGTCACCCCATACTCATCCTGTGGGTGGTAGTCAACCCATACTCATCCTGTGGGTGGTAGTCACCCCATACTCATCCTGTGAGTGGTAGTCACCCCATACTCATCCTGTGGGTGGTAGTCACCACATACTCATCCTGTGGGTGGTAGTCACCCCATACTCATCCTGTGGGTGGTAGTCACCCCTTACTCATCCTGTGGGCAGAAGTCACCCTATACCCATCCTGTGGGTGGTAGTCACCCCATACTCATCCTTTGGTTGGTAGTCACCCCATACCCCCATCCTGTGGGTGGTAGTCACCCCATACCCATCCTGTGGGGTGGTAGTCACCCCATACCTATCCTGTGAGTGTTAGTCACCCCATACCCATCCTGTGGGTGGTAGTCACCCCATACTCATCCTGTGGGTGGTAGTCACCCCATACCCATCCTGTGGGTGGTAGTCACCCCATACCCATCCTGTGGGTGGTAGTCACCCCATACCCATCCTGTGTGTTGTAGTCACCCCATACCCATCCTGTGGGTGGTAGTCACCCCATACCCATCCTGTGTGTTGTAGTCACCCCATACCCATCCTGTGGGCGGTAGTCACCCCATACCCATCCTGTGGGTGGTAGTCACCCCATACCCATCCTGTGGGTGGTAGTCAAATAATTACAGAGGTACATAATGGGTCCAAAGACTGTACCTTAACATACCAGAGCCACATAATGGGTCCAGGGACTGTACCTGAACATTACAGAGCTACATAATGGGTCCAGGGACTGTACCTCAACAAGTTACAGTAGTAATGAACTCTTTCCGTGTTTATATCATGTTGCACTCGTAATGAGTTACGCGAACATGAATTAGGACGGTTTCATGCACACAACACAAAGAGTAATAGTAAACAAGGTAAAGTCTAAGGCGGCAACAGTGAAAGGCTCTGTTCCACAAGGCACAGTACTGGCTCCCAGTGTTCCACAAGGCACAGTACTCGCTTCCAGTGTTCCACAAGGCACAGTACTCGCTTCCAGTGTTCCACAAGGCACAGTACTCGCTTCCAGTGTTCCACAAGGCACAGTACTCGCTCCCAGTGTTCCACAAGGCACAGTACTCGCTTCCAGTGTTACACAAGGCACAGTACTCGCTCCCAGTGTTCCACACGACACAATACTCGCTTCCAGTGTTACACAAGGCACAGTACTAGCTCCCAGTGTTCCACAAGGCACAGTACTCGCTTCCAGTGTTCCACAAGGCACAGTACTGGCTCCCAGTGTTCCACAAGGCACATTACTGGCTCCCAGTGTTCCACAAGGCACAGTACTCGCTCACAGTGTTCCACAAGGCACAGTACTGGCTCCCAGTGTTCCACAAGGCACAGTACTCGCTTCCAGTGTTACACAAGGCACAGTACTCGCTCCCAGTGTTCCACAAGGCACAGTACTCGCTTCCAGTGTTACACAAGGCACAGTACTCGCTCCCAGTGTTCCACACGACACAATACTCGCTTCCAGTGTTACACAAGGCACAGTACTAGCTCCCAGTGTTCCACAAGGCACATTACTGGCTCCCAGTGTTCCACAAGGCACAGTACTCGCTCACAGTGTTCCACAAGGCACAGTACTGGCTCCCAGTGTTCCACAAGGCACAGTACTCGCTCCCAGTGTTACACAAGGCACAGTACTCGCTCCCAGTGTTCCACAAGGCACAGTACTAGCTCCCAGTGTTCCACAAGGTACAGTACTGGCTCCCAGTGTTCCACAAGGCACATTATACCTGGAGAGAGTTCCAGAGGTCAACGCCCCTGCGGCCCGGTCTGTGACCAGGCCTCATGTTGGATCAGAGGCTGATCAACCAGGCTGTTACTGCTGGCCGCACGCAGTCCAACGTACCAACCACAGCCTGGCTGGTCAGTTACCGACTTTAGGTGCCTGTCCAGTGCCTGCTTGAAGACAGCCAGGGGTTTATTGGTAATCCCCCTGATGTATGCTGGGAGGCAGTTGAACAGTCTTGGGCCCTTGTCACGTGTATATAATAATGTATCTCTCCCGCCTGCGTTCTAGGGAGTATAGGTTTAGGAACTTCAAGCGTTCCCAGTAATTGAGGTGGTTTATCGCAGTTATGCATGCCGTGAAGGATCTCTGCACATTTTCTAAGTCAGCAATTTCACCTGCCTTGAAAGGTGCATTTAGTGTGCAGCAATATTCCAGCCTAGATAGAACAAGCGACCTGAAAAGTGTCAACATGGGTCTGGCTTCCCTAGTTTTGAAGGTTCTCATTATCCATCCTGTCATTTTTCTAGCAGATGCGATTGCTACTATGTTATGGTCCTTGAAGGTGAGATCCTCTGACATGATCACTCCATGGTCTTTGACATTAGTTTTTCGCTCTATAGTGTGGTTGGAATTTGTTTTGTACTCAGATGAGATTTTAATTTCTTCACGTTTTCCATATCTGAGTAATTGAAATTTCTCATCATTGAACTTCATATTGTTTTCTGCAGCCCATTTAAATATTTGGTTTATGCCTGCTTGGAGTCTTGCAGTGTCCTCAACGGTGGACACTGTCATACAGATTCGGGTGTCATCTGCAAAGGAAGACACTGCACCGTGGCTTATATCCCTGTCTATGTCCGATATGAGGATGAGGAACAGGATGGGAGCAAGTACTGTGCCTTGTGGAACAGAGCTTTTCACTGTAGCCGCCTCAGACTTTACTCTGTTGACTACTACTCTTTGTGTTCTACTTGTTAGGAAATTATAGATCCATCTACCCACTTTTCCTGTTATTCCTTTATCATGCATTTTGTGTGCTATTACACCATGGTCACACTTGCCAAAGGCTTTTGCAAAGTCTGTGTATATAACATCTGCATTCTGTTTGTCTTATAGAGCATCCAGAACCTTGTCGTAGTGGTCCAGTAGTTGGGACAGACAGGAGCGACTTGCTCTAAACCCATGCTGCCCTGGGTTGTGTAATTGATGGGTATCTAGATGAGTGGCGATTTTGCTTCTTAGAACCCTTTCAAAGATTTTTATGATATGGGACGTTAGCGCTATTGGTCTGTAGTTCTTTGCTATTGCTTTACTGCCGCCTTTGTGAAGCGGGGCTATGTCTGTTGTTTTTAGTAACTGCTGGACGACCCCAGTGTCCATGCTCCCTCTCCATAAGTTGTTAAACGCAAGTGATATGGGCTTCTTGCAGTTCTTGATGAACACGGAGTTCCATGAGTCTGGGCCTGGAGCGGAGTGCATGGGCATGTCATTTATTGCCTTTTCGAAGTCATTTGGCGTCAGGGTAATGTCAGATAGGCATGCATCTGCCAGGTTCTGTGGCACTCTCATAAAAACTTCATTTAGGTCTTCGACTTTCAGTCTGGTTAGCGGCTCGCTAAAAACTGAGTCATACTGGGACTTTAGTAACTCACTCATTTCCTTGCTGTCATCTGTGTAGGACCCATCCCGTTTAAGTATAGGCCCAATACTGGATGTTGTTCTCGACTTTGATTTGGCATAAGAAAAGAAATACTTTGGGTTTCTTTCAATTTCATTTATGGCTTTTAGTTCTTCCTGCGTTTCTTGATTCCTGTAGGATTCCTTTAGTTTTAATTCGATGTTTGCTATTTCTCTGACCAGTGTGTCCCTACGTAAGTAGCAACAGGAAAATACCGACTTAGCCATTGTCCACCTTTTGAATTTCTCTTCAGGGGAAATAAGCTCTTTGTTGTTTTTCCAGGTTTTTTATCTAATTTGACTACTAAGTCTTGTACTTAGTAATGGGTTAGATATTAACTACGTCTAGGAGAAAGCACCTATGGTGTACCAAGGTTCAATTAACGACTACTTTTGACACTTCCTTCTGATCTTTATTTAATATAAATACTAAGTCTCTTGTCGTACTTAGTAACTAGGTTAAACATTAAAATTCCAAACTCTTAAAGAGGTAATGTGACACCTTGTGATACTTCACATACTATGAATATTAAAGAACATAATTCTATGTTTACGTTCATATAAATATGTAAATAACCAAATTATTATTATAATCCAAAGAAGCGCTAAACCACAGGGGTTATACAGCTTAAAGTAACCAAAGCCCAAACAATCCAGCAATATTGACAATCTTGTTCAGAAAGGATAACTATATAGTTACTTCCGAGAAACAACAATCTCTTACAGGGATTACTTAAGCCAACACTCTCTCAGACCAATAGTCAACTGTCTCGTGCAAGAGACTTTGAATAACAATTATTTAACCGAGTGCTAAAGAGGGCTATGTACTCCGGGTTGAGAACCTGAACCTTCTCCATGTCAGGAGTGGGTGCGTGAACCTACTCAGGACTAACAGCCTTTTAAGGGTAGAATAACTTAGAAGAGAGCATATGACTATTAAGAGAGTGAGAATCTACTCCTAACCAGGAGAGGGTGTGTAAACCTACTGACGAGTACCAATGTTTGGTAAACTGATGTCATGTAGGTCACGTGACTTTAGGGGGAGACCGGCCAGTACCTAAACAGGTAACCGGCACTCCAACTAGTGGTCTCCCACTACATGAACAGCACAGTAAAATTGACTAACATTACCAAATATAAAATTACAAGGTAACATCCTACCTAAGACACAGCTAAATCAAATAATAGTATAAAGGTAGACATTTTCGTTTTAGCTAATAACGTAAATATCTCAAATATACAATTATGATAATGAAATATACACAACATTAAAAATACGATCTGTTTAAATAAACAGATTAGTTTGGGGTCCCGGACAGGCCCCCATTTATTTCGATATTCTTAATTTGTAACAGGCGATGTTAGTCTAGGGGATGAATTTTTTCTCCAGTAATATCGTATAAGAACCTTTCATGTTTTCATTTATATATATATTTATGTACCCCGGCACATACTAGCTCCCAGTGATCCACAAGGCACAGTAAGTAAGTAAGTTTATTCAGGTATACACAAATACATTTACATAGATTATCATACATAGCAGCATATGTGTAGAGAACCCAGGATAACCCAAAAATGTCAGAGTGACTTATTTCCATTGGGGTCCTTTTAGTACCTTAATATTATACACTGTAGGATATATATGTTATTATGTTATAAAGGATATACATATAATAGGAATAAGGTAAAAAGTTATTTACATTTACATGTATGTTAGCTAAACCACCACCAGATATAGACCAAACAAAATGTAAACTTTGCCAGATGGATTATTGTCACACCCTGCATCTTTATGTACTGGAGTGCGTCACACCCTGCGTCATTATGTACTGGAATGCAATAAAATGAATGAATTCAGAGACAACTCACTCAGAAATGTTCAAGATATGTCAAAGTATTTTATCCACAGTGGTATATTACAGACCATTCTGGAGAAATACTCTGACTTTGCTCCCTGTAAATAAAGCATTACTACACACACGTGTGTGGGTGTGGGTGTGTGGGTGTGTGGGTGTGTGTGTGTTTATGTGTGTATGTGTGTGTGTGTGTGTGACCCAACAATTAATATTTGCACCAATAAGTCATTACAGTTGTGACCGGGAGTAGACTAGAAAATTGCTCATTGCTTTATAATTTGTTTATGATTGCAACCATGTATAAAAGTAAGTAAATTTACTTACTTACATGATTCATTACATTTGAAAAATGTGAGTTCATTACCTTTGTACCTTGTTCAGCTATCAAAACTTTGAGACCCAGTCTCTGGACCCATTATTTACCTCTATAATCTGTAAATACCTTTGTAACTTGTCATGATTGTGACCAAATCTACCTGAGTTCATTACCTTTGTAACTTGCTCAGCTATCAAAACTTTGAGACTCAGTCCCTGAACCCATTATGTACCTCTGTAATATTTTGACTACCGCCCAAAGGATGGGTATGGGGTGCATAATAAAGATATTAAACTAAACTAACTCCCTTTCTGTCGCTACATTCATCAGGTACCTTTTGGCTCTCTTCTTGAACTGGCTCATGCTATGACTGACTTTGACATGTGCAGGCAGTCTGTTCCATTCCTTTATTGCTGTACAATAAAAGGTGTTTGAAGCCTGGCCACTGACTGTGGGTACTACAAAGTTGTGCTCTCTACCCCTAGTACTATGTCTGCTTTGGTTCCCAGCCTTGACAAAATTGGCAGCAAGATATTCTGGACACTGTTTGTGAGCAATTTTATAAACTTGATTTAACTTAAGTTGTTTTACTCTGTCTTCAATATTCAGCATATCCAATTGTTGTAATTCATCCTGGCCTACATGTTCTCTTTAGCCCAGGCCTACATGATCTCTTGGACCCAGGCCTACATGTTCTCTTGGACCCAGGCCTACATGTTCACTTTTACCCAGGTCCAGGATGAATTTTACCATTTTGTTCTGGGTGATTTGCAGTTTATCTTTCAGTTTTTTTGTCAAGGCAGAGTACCATGAAGAGCAAGCGTAGTCAATATGACATTGCATAAGGGCTAGACATAGGGTCCTGCGAGCCTCAGTAGGTAGACACTGTGCTTGTCTGTAGAGGAACTTCAGTACTCGCTACCAGTTTTCCACAAGGCACAGTACTGGCTCCCAGTGTTCCACAAGGCACAGTACTGGCACCCAGTGTTCCACAAGGCACAGTACTGGCTCCCAGTGTTCCACAAGGCACAGTACTGGCTCCCAGTTTTCCACAAAGCACAGTACTGGCTCCCAGTGTTCCACAAGGCACAGTACTGGCTCCCAGTGTTCCACAAGGTACAGTACTGGCTCCCAGTGTTCCACAAGACATAGTACTGGTTCCCAGTGTTCCTAAAGGCACAGTACTGGCTCTCAATGTTCTACAAAGCACAGTACTGGCTCCCAGTGTTCCACAAGGCACAATACTTGCTCTCAGTGTTCCACAAGGTACAGTACTGGGTCTCAGTGTTCCACAAGGCACAGTACTCGCTTCCAGTCTTCCACAAGGCACAGCACTGGCTACCAGTGTTCCACAAGGTACAGTACTGGTTCCCAGTGTTCTACAAGAAACAGTACTGGCTCCCAGTGTTCCACAAGGTACAGTACTGGCTCCCAGTTTTACACAAGGCACAGTACTGGTTCCCAGTATTCCACAAGGCACAGTACTGGCTCTCAATGTTCCACAAGGCACTGTACTGGCTCCCAGTGTTCCACAAGGCACAGTACTGGCTCTCAGTGTTCCACAAGGCATAGTACTGGCTCCCAGTGTTCCACATGGCACAGTACTCGTTTCCAGTGCTCCACAAGACACAGTACTGGCTCCCAGTGTTCCCCAAGGCACATTACTGGCTCCCAGTGTTCCACAAGGCACAGTACTGGCTTCCAGTATTCCACAAGTCACAGTACTGGCTTCCAGTGTTCCGCAAGGCACACTACTGGCTCCTAATGTTGCCTCCCCATTAGTAACCCAGCCTTGCTCCCCATTAATGACCCAGCTTTGGCTTCCCATTGATGACCCAGCCTTGGCTCCCCATTGGTGACCCAGCCTTGGCTCCCCATTAATGACCCAGCCTTGGCTCCCCATTGATGACCCATTCAGTATGGCCGGACCGGATCTCTTTCAATTGGTGAACCAGCCTTGGCTCCCCACTGGGGGAGTATCATTGACATTCAAAATGTCTACCCATGGGAAGAGGTGTGATCCTCTTCTTCGCCTGGCACCACTGTCCCTAAGCCAAGCCACGTTCCCCGCCCCACTGTGATCGTAAGGAGAAGCCAGGCCCTTGTACTGCCACTTATCCCGACCCACGGGGCTCGAAGGGTGTGGCAGCTACGTAGCAGCAGACGATATCTGAAATTACAAAGGCAGCAAGTACTGCTGGATCCTCTTGGAACCACACACCAGTTTTAGGCCGCAGCCCGAGCGCTGGGGAAGCTCAGGCAGCCCTCCTGCTGGGAAAGCTTGAGCAGCCCTCCTGCTGGGGAAATTCGAGCAGCCCTCTTTCTGGGGAAGTTCAGGCAGTCCTCCTGCTGGGGAAGCTCAGGCAGCCCTCCTACTGGGAAAGCTCAGGCAGCCCTCCTAAAGGGGAAGCTCAGACAGCCCTCCTACTGGGGAAGCTCAGGCAGCCCTTCTGCTGGGGAAGCTCAGACAGTCCTCCTAATGGGGAAACTCAGGCAGTTCTCCTGCTGGGGAAGCTCGGACAGTCCTCCTGCTGTGGGAACTCAGGCAGCCCTCCTGCTGGAGGAGCTCAGGCAGCCCTCCTGCTGGGGAAGCTCGGACAGTTCTCCTGCTGGGGGAGTTCAGACAGTCCTCCTGCTGGGGGAGCTCAGACAGTCCTCCTGCTGGGGGAGTTCAGACAGTCCTCCTGCTGGGGGAGTTCAGACAGTCCTCCTGCTGGGGGAGCTCAGGCAGCCCTCCCTTTGTATCTTAACTGTTCCTTCTTATCCGTCGCAACTGTTTCTTCTGTTTAATTAACCCGTATTTAAGATTTTAATAAGTATATACATCATAAACAAAGATCAATATTAAAATTTTGGGTGAAAAACATATTTTTATTTTTGGCAAAGGTCTTGAGCTCACACAGATGCTATGTGCTCACTAAAGTACTATTACGACTACTACTACTAATAATAATAATTAATAATAATAATAATAATCTTTATTTCTACCAGTACATGATACAACTTATACAGACCATAGCTGACACCTATGACATACTACTATATAGACAGACCCTTGTTATGATGAGTATTTCCAGCAAATTAGGTCAGTTTTGTCCCATGATGTGACCCACACCAGTCCACTAACACCCAGGTACCTACTTACTGCTAGGTGAACAGTGACAGCAGGTACAAGGTGATTAACACTCAGGTAAATATGGACAGCAGGAGTAAAGTGACTAGCATCCAGGTACCTACTTACTGCTAGGTGAACATGGGCAGCAGGTGTAAGGTGACTTAGCATTTAGGTACCTACTTACTGCTAGTTTAACAGTAACAGCAGTTGTAAGGTGACTAACACCCTTGCACCTACTTACTGCTAGGTGAACATGGACAACAGGTGCCAAGGAAACACGTCCCAATGTTTCCATCCGTACCGGGGATCGAACCACGGACCTCAGTGTGTAAGGCGAGTGCGCTACCAACCCAGCCACGGGACGCTGAACAGGAGAGATATTCTACAATTCACAGAACCAATTCGACTCCACAGGTTCCTTGATGCTGGCGAGGGGCTCTTGATCCAGGGAACTGGATCTTTGCTCCAGTTCCCTCAGCTAAGCCTAAGAGCTTTTCACCCCCCCCCCGCAAGCGCGATATAATCCTTAAAGGTTTAGCGCTCCCTATAATAATAATAATAATAATAATAATAATAATAATAATAATAATAATAATAATAATAATAATAATAATAATAATTACAATAATAATAATAATGATAATTATAATAATAATAATAATAATAATAATAATAATAATAATAATAATAATAATAATAATAATAATTTTACAAGTCAATCACATAGCTAGGAGGAGGAACGGGGATTATTGGTTACGTGGATGACACCACCATTTTAGTGGGTAGCGAGGAGGGATTGGGGAATGTCAACAGACTCATAGAGGTTTTAGGGTGGGCAACAGGTATGCGGGCGAATAGGGCAAAATCAAAGTTGTTAGAGGTAGGAACATGGGTGGGGGGGCCTTGGGGCAGAGGTTCGGGTGGGCAATAGTAGATAGCTTGAAAATATGAGGGGAGATGTTTTTTAATGTGGCGAGCGTGGCGCTTGAGATTAATTCCTCGGTGGTGGTCGATGCGGCTTTAGGTAGGCTGGTGGGTTGGAGGCCGGGTGAAGTAGCCCTCTTGCAAAGGACGATTGTTATTAATTCTTTGGTGTATAGTAAGCTTTGGTATGTCGCCGCCGTATATCCCCTCCTGGAAAGATACATCCAGCACTTGCAGAACAGAGTTTTGCAGTTTATTTGGGGTTTTGGGAGGCATTGGTTACGAAAGGAGGCGGTAATGACAAAGTCAGGGAAAGGAGGTATGGGTCTGATACCTTTGCATAGGAGATTAATGGGGTTATACGTTAGGCAGGAATTTAGAGCGAGGGGTGGGTATCGGGGGCAAGGGTGGATAGAGTCATGAGGGAGGTTAGGAGGTGGTGGCAGGGTTGGGACCTGTCGGTGTGTGAGGCGATTCTGAGGCATCTCCTGGTGGTCCCAGATCCTGGACGGGTAAAATTGAGGAGTTTCGATAGGGTGGGAATGGGGGACGTGGGGGTGCTAGGGGAGGAGGTTTATCCAAGGTATAAATGGAATGTAACATGGTACTGGTTCAGACGGCTGAAGTTGCCTCCCAGAGTGCGAGAAATAGGGTATCGTTTTCTTCAAGGCATTCTCGCATCGAGGGCGCAACTTTTTGTGATGGGTTTGGCAAGTGATGGGTTTTGTACGCTTTGTGGAATGCCGGACACGGCTTTTCATGTTGTGTATTTTTGCGAGGGTTTGGGGAGGGCGAGGGAATGGTTCACTGGGATAATTCGGGGGGTGGGGGGGAAGGTTTATCGGTTCTGCGGATTTTATGTTTAGACGTGGTGGGATGTCCAGAGGACGTGCGGCGTGCGGTTATGTATTTGGTTTTAGATTACATTTATGTGTCATGGGGGATGAGGGAGGTGAGAAGCGAGGCACGGATCCGGGCCCTAGCGGCTCGGTTTTATAGAACTAAGTGTAGGAATCAGGAGTTGTATGGCTACAACCTATACAGATGTGACAGAGTGAACAGGCAAAAGGGGAGGAGGGGGGGTTAGCTTGTATATCACAGAGTCACTTATATGCTCAGAATTACTAAATGCCTCAAATGATGTAGTTGAAGTTTTAGCAGTAAAGATCGAGAATCAAAACCTGGTAATCGTGGTTGTATACAAGCCTCCGGATGCAACGTCCCAAAAATTCCAAGAACAGCTTCTGAAAATTGACCACTGTCTGGAAAACCTTCCAGCCCCTGCCCCCAACATCTTGCTCCTGGGGGACTTCAACCTAAGGCACCTAAAATGGAGGAATATTGCAAATAATGTGGTAGCAGAGATAACACCAGGAGGCAGCTCAGATGAAAACTCGCACACACACGAGCTTTTAAATCTCTGCACCAAATTCACCTTAAACCAGCAAATAATAGAGCCTACAAGATTGGAGAATACGCTGGACCTCATCTTCAATAACAATGATGATCTGAAACGAAATGTCATTATATAAAAAACGATATACTCAGATCACAACATAATAGAGGTCCAGACATGCATGAGGGGGGCCCCAGATCGACAAAATGTGATGAGTCGCGAGGGAGCCTTCTCCAATTTCAACTTCAATAACAAAAACATAAGGTGGGACCAAGTAAACCAAGTCCTAAATGATATAAACTGGGAAGATAGCCTAAGCATCACGGATCCTAACCTATGTCTAGAACAAATTAACTCTGTGGCACTTGAGGTTTGCTCAAGACAAATACCCTTAAGGAAAAGGAGAAGATGTGAACTAGAAAGAGAGAGGCGCTCCCTATACAGGCGAAGGCAAAGAATAACAGAGCAGTTACAAGAGGCCAATATATCTGAAATACGTAGGGAGGCACTGGTCAGAGAAATAGCAAACATAGAATTAAAACTAAAGGAATCTTACAGGACTCAAGAAACGCGTGAAGAACTAAAAGCCATAAATGAAATTGAAAGAAACCCAAAGTATTTCTTTTCTTATGCCAAAACAAAGTCGAGAACAACATCCAGTATTGGGCCCTTACTAAAACGAGATGGGTCCTACACAGATGACAGCAAGGAAATGAGTGAGTTACTAAAGTCTCAGTATAACTCAGTTTTTAGCGAGCCGCTAACCAGACTGAAAATTGAAGACCTAAATGAATTTTTTATGAGTGTGCCACACAACCTGGTAGACGCAAGCCTATCTGACATTACACTGACGCCACATGACTTCGAAAAGGATATAAATGACATGCCCATGCACTCCGCTCCAGGCCCTGACTCACGGAACTCCGTGTTAATCAAGAACTGCAAGAAGCCCCTATCACGTGCTTTTAACATCCTATGGAGAGGGAGCATGGACAATGGGGTCGTCCCGCAATTACTAAAAACAACAGACATAGCCCCACTCCACAAAGGCGGCACTAAAGCAATAGCAAAGAACTACAGACCAATAGCGCTAACGTCATATATCATAAAAATCTTTGAAAGGGTTCTAAGAAGCAAGATCGCCACTCATCTAGATACCCATCAATTACACAACCCAGGACAGCATGGGTTTAGAGCAGGTCACTCCTGTCTGTCCCAACTACTGAACCACTACGACAACGTTC
>WNWK01026992.1:0-26769 GCA_009830355.1 Cherax destructor | reverse complement strand
GGAGTCCTCAAGGAAGTGTCCGGGGCCACCCCTATTCCTATTTACATAAATGACCTACCAATGCATCACAACTACTCAAACCCCATTTTATTTGCAGATGACACAACATATGTCTTCTCTCACCCAAATCCAGTTATACTGGCCAACACTGTTAATGCCGAATTACAGAAAATATCAACATGGATGACGACTCAAGTTACTCTCAATACTGACAAGACCTACTTCATACAGTTTGAAGCAAAGTCACAAATGTTCCACTTAACATAACACTTAATGGTACACCCATCACAAGACTCACAGAGGGAAAATTCCTAGGAATCCACCTTGACAGTAGCCTTAAATTCCAAACACATATACAACAAATTTCCAAGAAAATCTCAAGACAGTAGGCATATTATCAAAGATACGCTATTATGTACCTCAATCAGCTCTCCTTGCACTCTATCATTCACTTATCTACCGTATCTCACCTATGGAATCTGTGCATGGGGATCAACAACGTTAAATCACCTTAGACCACTCATAACACAACAAAAGGCCGAGTCAGAATGATAACAAATTCCCTCTAGACAGCATACTCCACCAATATTAAAAAGTCTCAAACTACTCCCCGTAAAGAACATTCATACTTATTTTTGTGCCTACTAATATATAAAATTTCCCTTAAAAAAAACCCCTGCTCAAAACTCTCCTCACCAATTTTAAAGGGGACCCATTTTTTTTTTTTTTTTTTTTTTTTTTTTTTTTTTCATGCTATAAACTACTTTAAAAAAGCTCATTGTTATTTTCCTTTAGATAATCTCTTTTTAATAATATGTTACTATTATGTTACCCCTACTCATATTATAAGTTAATGTCAAAAATGCTCAATGTTATTTTCCTTAAGATAATCTCAATTCCATATTATCATTCAAGAATCTTAACACCTGTAACAATCTAAGATCTAATATCATTATATAATAATTTAAACAGTAAAATTTCATCATATTGTAATTTTGAAAATAATTTTTAACTAGAATAAACTCAATAAATTTCTCTAATATTAAGTACCTAGTTTTTAAGGACTAGAATAAGCTGCCCCTAATGCCATGGCATGTCAGTGGCTCTCCTTGCACTCAATTTACATTGTAACTTCCAATACCCATGTAACCTGCAATGAAATAAAATTTGTTTGTTTGTTTGTTTGTTTGTTATATGAAAATATATTGAGAGACAGGTAAACAAACAATCAACTTTATTTTTATAACGTGGAATATGTACAGTATACAGTTAGAATAATTGGCATGTATGAACTACTTCATAGAAAATGCCTTGTTATGCAAGGCATTTTGTGCAGCCTTAAAACTAACTTATAATTAGACAAAGAGAGACATATACAGCCTCTCCTCACTTAACGATGGGGTTCTGTTCCTAAGAGTAGGTCGGTAAGAGAATTGTTCATTAAGCGAGAAGCATACTCCTCTGGTAGTGGGTTTGTGTCAACCATCCTTAGATATTTTTTTAATGTCACCTTTGCACCATTTATAAAAATTTTAGTATATTTTTAAATGTTTATACAGTAGTGTACTGTACACTGTAATAAACAGAATAAAGGAAATCATTTCTAATATACATTACTTAGGTTTGCATACTGGTTGGGTAGCTGGTCGTGAGTCTGATTGGTTGGTAAACGAATACTTTGCTAAGTGAGAAGAGACTGTAGTACATGAGAATAATATTACTTGGGTTATACTATATTGAAGGTATTCAGTAATTCAATAAAAATTCTAATTAAAGATACATTAAGGATGAAGCTAGGTACTTGAATTAATCCCCCCAAAAACTTTCTAGTAGTAAATGAAAGTTGAAAAAAGGATAGAACAAGAAGTGGGAGGTGGAAAGGGCAATGCCTGCACTCTGAAGGAGGGCCGGAGATGTTGCAGTCAGACAAGTCATTTGATCTGTGACAAGATGATGATTGAATGAATGATGGTGCATATCTTTTCTTCTTTGGGTCACTCTGTCTTTACAGGTGACAGGTGTTTTGAGTTTAAAAATAGATACATTTATATGTATACGTACAGCATGTTCATATACGTACATACTTATGTTTGTGCAAGCATATATACAGTGTACACATATAAAAGAGTAGATAGTATGTGCTACAACCATTGGAAACTAACATCTTTATTAGACTAAATCGTGAAGACCTGACACCATGAGCCTATCCCTGGCTCTCTAGCAAGAAAGAGGTACAGTAATCACACATTGGTAAATATATGCATATGCACTTGATGAGAGAATTCTCATTCTTTATAGTTATTCTTTATCTTCAGTGTATGTATAAACTGCTTCACTTTTGCCAAACACTTATGTAAAGTACAGTAGGACCCCTGTATCCACGGGGGATACGTTCCAAAGCCTACCACAGATACACTAAACTGTGGATAGTAGCAAACCCTATATATAATTCATTTTTCATTTACATACATACCTATGATAAAGTTTAATTGATAAATTACGCACAGTAAGTCAGGAATTAGGACTTTTTCACAGATGGGAAGTACTTCACGTCTTCTCTTAGGCTTTAAAAAACTGACACCATCACTTCTTTTGCACTTTGGGGCCATTATTAAGCAAAATTATAGGTTATTTTTGGGCCAGGGTGGTTTTAATAAAACCAATATATTGAGGGAATGAAGTATCAAAAATAATAGTTTTGAAATCACATGAGTGATCTTTTTATACAGATCATAGAAACCATGTCATACTCGGAAGATGTGGCAGCTTTCATGGATGCTCTTGGACCATTTTATGAATTTGTTGATATCCCTGGCAAGAAACTGAAAAATGTAAACATTAATGGTGTACCAGAGGACGAACAACCCAACAGCCATAATGGAGAAACAGAGGACAGAGAAAAGTGTGAGTTGAACGGCCACCTTCCTATACGTAAGAGAAATGGGGATCCAAACAGTGGCAGTGACTCGGAATCTGATATGGCACATTTGTCGAGTGAAGATTCCTCCCCACAACGAGTGTCAGTGGTGACCACTGAACCTGTTGAAGTCTCATTGGTAAGTGTTTGAGGAAGAGTAATTTTAAAACTAGGTATAGAGTGTGAAAGATGGCAACGCATAATGTAATGCCAGACATTTTTAATTTTTGCATTTTACCACCCATATTTTTTTTCAGATTTCAATGTGGTTATAAAATAAAATACATACTGTACAACATTTGACATGAGAATATCTTTCAAAGACATACAATTAATGAAGTATAAAGACATTTTAAGTAATAGTAAATTAAGATCAAATTTTATTAAAAGTTTTATAGTAATAATGGTAGAATTACTGACAAAATGTTAGGTAAACAACACAGATGCAACTCATTTTATTGTGGCAACATTTTGCTCTCCAGGAGCTTTGTTTTCTTTGTAACAGCTTGACACAGCTCCTGGAGAGGGAAACGTTGCCACAATAAAATGTCACATGAGTTGCACTTGTGTGCTTTTACCTAAGAAAAGTTTTATAGCTGAGCCACTTGAAGAATCTTTCACTGAACTTTGAAATGTGTCTTTCATTAATGAAATATTTGAAGACTGGCTATTTCAAATTCACTTTCAAAATGCTGGCTGTGGGAGACAACCAGAGTCAAACACCTAATCTAGAACCAAGAAAACATTTACATTGGCAACAATAAAAATATTTCAATTTTCAATTTTAATTTTGTTTTAACTTAGAAGAATTAACATAAAAATTAACATAAAAAAATTCTTTCAACACGTCGGCCGTTTCCCACTGAGGCAGGGTGGCCCAAAAGGAAAAACGAAAGTTTCTTCTTTTACATTTAGTAATATATACAGGAGAAGGGGTTACTAGCCCCTTGCTCCCGGCATTTTAGTCGCCTCTTACGACAAACATCATAAAAAAATTAACATAGAAAAATTAACATAAAAAAGGGCTTTTTCAAGTTGGCTATATTTTTGTAATTAAGGTGAGATTTTATCAAATATGTACTGTATTTATTTAACCTTAAAGCTGGGTATGATGTGTATGGACTGCCATGTGGGCAACTAGGACGATGTATCTTCTTCTTTCTTTCAACATGTCGGCTGTTTCCCACCGAAGTGGGGTGGCCCAAAAGGAAAAAGGAAAATTTCTTCTTTTACATTTAGTAATATATACAGGAGAAGGGGTTACTAGCCCCTTGCTTTTGGCATTTTAGTCGCCTCTTATGACACGCATCATAAAAAATTAACATAGAAAAATTAACATAAAAAAGGGCTCTTTCAAGTTGGCTATATTTTTGTAATTAAGGTGAGATTTTATCAAATATGTACTGTATTTATTTAACCTTTAAGCTGGGTATGATGTGTATGGACTGCCATGTGGGCAACTTGGACGATGTATACTTAGGCATAAATCATTGTGCATTCCAATGAAGCACCACGTGGTGTAGCTTGTTGGGAGACCATCTTTGCACTCATGATGGCTGGGCTCTGAGAGTAGAAAGACTTATAATTCATCAAAGATATATATCATGTTCCAAATTTATGTCCAGCCAAATAATCTTCATAACCTTGATACAACAATACAGTGGACCCCCGATTATCGGCCGGTCTGAGTATCGGCTGGCTCGAGTTTCGATCGCTTTTTTTCGGCCCAATTTTTCCCCGACAATCGGCCGTTTCCCCGACTATTGGCCCACGGACCAGACCTGTCCGCCTGCCTGCGCTTGCGCGCCTCCCTGCGCAGGCGTCATGAGCCAGTCTAGCTTTGTTTACCATTGAGTGAACATTACATTTCACAATAAATTCATTGTGTTTAGTGCTTGTTTATTGATTGTGACTGTGAAATAAGCCACCATGGGCCCAAAGAAACTTCATAGTGGAAGCTCTTTGGTAAAGAAAGTGACAAACACGATAGAATTGAAGAAAGAAATTGTAGCAAAGTACCAAAGTGGAGGATTAAGAGAGAGGGGAGAATGTGTCTTCTTCAGTGATTCACAGATTCTACAATATGTACGATACTAAAGCAGCATGAGTTGATAAAGGCTATAGCACCGGCCAGTGATAAAGTATAGCATTAACAGTGTAGCAAGTAAGTTAAGCGATTAAGCGATAAAAAAATGACGACACGAAACTTAACTCCATTGTTGTTTGAGGTAGTAATATAGGGGCAATGAGACCAAGCCACCCTCTGCCACCATCTCTTGCAAGGCAAGTGTAAATATTTCTTATTTATAAAGTGTAAATATTTCTTATTTATAAATTAAAGTGTAAATATTTCTTATTTATAAAGTGTAAATATTTCTTATTTATAAATTAAAGTGTAAATATTTCTTATTTATAAATTACATACATTGTTTCAGTATGAATTAGTGGTGGTGCTGGTGCTGTTGCCTCCACCACCAGCAGTATATGTACGGCTTATGGTCAGTGGCTCTTATAAACCCAACAACAATAACAGTACTGCCAGTTCCCTCATACATAATGACATATTTTATTCATTCTAGAGTATATATCATGTTTCTATGTTATTATTGTATTGTTTATTATGTCATATTAAATGAATTGTGATAGATAAATAAGCCGTAGAGTTTATATTAGTGTCGTATTGAAGGGCTATCTTTTCCTGCCTCCAAACAAACTCTCCTGCCTCTCTCATATGCCAACAAGAGTCTTCAGTAAAGATAAAACTGATTCAAATGTTCATTTATCCATTAAAATTAGTGCTTTTTATTTATTTCTCATTGTTTTCTGTATGTAAAACTATAGTATTTATTCTCTAAAAAAATGAATTTTTGGTGAATATTTTTGGGTGGAAACGGATTAATTGTATTTGCATTATTTCTTATGGGAAAAATTAGTTCGACTTTCGGCCAGTTCGAGTTGAGGACTAGTTCCTGGAACGGATTACGGCCGATACTCGGGGGTCCACTGTATTCAATATATTTAATAACAGTCTGGAAGACACAGGGTTACCATGAACATTCACAGAATTAGAAGGCTGATTTTATTGAATAATAACAGTGCAGATAGCAGTGAGTGATAACAGTGCTAAGATAGCAGTGAGTGATAACAGTGCACATAGCAGTGAGTGATAACAGTGGTTCTATATGTACAACATCTACTCTTATGAAGAAAGTCTATGAAATCTGTTTAATGCATCAGATTTATGTTGGGAACTTTTGGTAGCTCTACCATTCCTCAGTGGAGGTTCTTTGATGCAAATGAGGAGCTCTTGATTCAAGGAATTGGACCTTCCCTTCCATGGATTGAACCTTAAGCTGTATAATGGAAATGTCAGTTAATTGATAAAGCTCCTGGAGAGGAAAACGTTGCCAAAATAAAATGTCACATTAGTTGCATTTGTGTTCTTTTACTTAACATATTGTCGGTAATTCTGCCAATATTAATACAAGTTTGTTGGTAGTCATCCAATTTGATATTTTATGTAGCTCGCTGTTTACAGTGTTACTAAATATAGCCAGGTTTGAGTGGGAGACGACGTAAGTGGTGTCATCCGCGAATAGAATTGGTTTAACCCTTTCAGGGTCCAAGGCCATTTTTGGAAGGGGTGCGCCAGTGTCCAAGAATTAAAAAAAAAAAATTCTTATATTTTCTCATGAAATGGTAGAGAATCTTTTTCTGAAGGTAATAAAACAAAAAGTACGAAATTTGATTGAAAATTGACGAAATTATGCTCTCGCGAATTTTGATGCGTCAGCGATATTTATGCATCAGCGATTTTGCCGACTTTGACTCCCATTTTAGGCCAATTACATTATTCCCGTAGACCAAATTCTTAGCTGTTTCACTAATATTACATCTATTTATCGATTGAGCACAAGAAATCGCCCAGTCAACTGTTTCAACTACAGAATAAAGCGATTGGAAATTGGTAATTTAGCCAATTTAACTCAAAGTTCAAAATACGTACAGTGGACCTCCGAGTAACGAACACCCAGGAAATTGTACAATTATGTAAGTATAATATTGTAAGTGCTTGTGGAAGTGTATTTTTGGGGGTCTGAAATAGACTAACCTACGTGACATTATTCCTTAAGGGAGTAAATTCGTTCGGTAATGGCACTTTAGCAGGCTTCTGGAATGAAGTTTTTACGTTACTCGGGGGTCCACTGTATTCCAATTTCAAAATAGGGTGCAGAATAAACAATGCAGGCATTCCTGGCACTAAACTAACATTTCTTCTGTTCATTAGTTACGTTTTCAGTCTTTACAAGTGAATTCCATTTTTATTTTTTATTCACATAATGAATTTTTATTCAAACCAAAAAAATGGAAGATTTACTGTTATGCAATATTGTAATAATTGTACAAATAATATCACCACATTTGTGAACGTATATTAGACCCGCCAGCTGGCGCGTATTAGACATGTGAGGTCATTTGTTTACTCTTGAACATCGACAAAAAATTAACAATTCCGCTACTTTGAGCTCAGTTTCAAGCCATTTCCAGTACTAAAACCAAACAAAATCATCTCTATATCTGTAATATATCTTCCATGCTATCCAATGAGACCAAGAAATCGCAAATACAACTATAAAAAGTATACAGAAAAACACCGCAAAGTCGCTGTTTTAATTGAAAATTACGGTCTCAGTTTTTTTCTCTCTCATTATACACTGTGTGCTGTAGGATTTATTTTATGTGGTGCACACTTACTACATAGATGGATTCTCTCATATCTAGGCCCAAATTTACCACTCAAATCTTATCTGAGTGAGATGAGCTCATGACGTAGAACTACTGTTTGGACCCTGAACTCAAAGCCATAGAACAACGGCACGGACCCTGAAAGGGTTAAGGAGTTGCGATGCATTTGGGAGGTCATTGATGTAAATAAGAAAGAGTAGAGGACCTAGGACACTTCCCTGTGGTATTCCAACAACTGCAGGCTGAATATTGGAGGTCATGCCATTTGTGTATACAGTAGGGCCCCGCTTTTCGGTGTTTCGCCTTTCGGCGTTCCGTTCATACGGCGAGTTCAAATTATGACCAAAACTTTTGTATACGGCGAGTGGTCTTTCAGATATGGCACGCGCCACCCGGTTTGTTTACTTTTTCCGTGAGCACATCTCTATTATGTAATAATCACTCTTGGGCACATTAAAGTCCAGGGTTTATTCCCTGGACCCCAGCAATGAGATTCGCTCCTCTCATCGCTTGGCAATGGCGACACTCAACCTGAGAGTCATTCGGGAAGGTAGCACACCCCGACATAGCCAATTTCTCCCTCTCAACCTCCTCACTCCAAGATTTATGGGAGGAAACCTCAGAGCTCACAGTCGTCGAAGAGGACGTCCAATTTTACATCAATATAGACATTTTCATTAATCCATCTATGATATTTTCTTCAAAATTATATAAGAAACATGTTACATAGCATATAAACATGCTGTTTATATGCTATGTAGGTGTGGTTGCAGGGCGGAGGGAAAACATTACGTAATACAGTGGTACCTCTACTTAAGAGCAAAATTCGTTCCAGTCGGCTATTCAAGTGCCGATACCGAAGGAATTTTTTCCCATAAGAAATAATGAAAATTAGATTAATCCATTTCATACCCCCAAAAATACACTTACAAAAGCACCTACAAAAATACACTTACATAATTGTTCGAGTTGGGAGCTGCTCGTAAGTAAGGGCACCACTGTACTAATAATAATCACTCTTGGGCACATTAAATGTCTTATTTTACATTAATATAGACATTTTCATTAATTCATCTATGATATTTTCTTCAAAATTATTTAAAAAACACGTTACATAGCACATAAACACGATACATACACCCACAGAATAAAAATTGACAAATATGAGATTTGTTTACCAAGCGACATTGTAGGAGTGTCAGAAGAATTACATTTTCTCTAGTCAAACACTGAGGGATAACTGTAGGAAAATATTCCTTTCATATGCCTTCACTCTATATATAGCTATTCACAACCCTTGTGGGTTTAGTGCTTCTTTTTTATTATGATAATAATAATAATAATAATAATAATAATAATATTAATAATATCATTAACTCTAAAAATAGTGTGTTGCATGAGAATGGGAGTGTTGCTGTTTGTTTATTCTGTACTAACTTGTACACAATGTAAGAGTACAGTAGACCCCCGGTGTTCGTACTGCTCCAAACTCGAACAATTAAGTAAGTGTATTTTTGTAAGTGCTTTTGTAAATGTATTTTTGGGGGTCTAAAAGGACTAATCTAATTTACATTATTCCTTATAGGAACAAATTCGTTTGGTAATGGCACTTGAACAGCATTCTGGAATGAATTAATTATGAACACCGGGGGTCCACTGTATTTGTATTGTGAGGTAATTATTATTATAATAAAAAAATTATTTTGAGGTAAAAGTTTCACAAACTCTTACAAACGTATGTGAATGAACTAAAAGTGGACACGTATTAATTGCATTCATTTCGCCTGACCGTGTGATCGCCCACTACCTGTTCAGTTTTTTTTTTTACCTTGTCTGAACTCTGTATCTCGTTCTCTCTCTCGTTTACTCTTTCGTTAACTAGTTGGCTCTCATTGACTATGGCGTCTAAGCTTAGTTGTGATAAAAAGAGGAGTCGTAAGCCTCTTACTTTAACCCTTAAACGGTCCACACGTATATTTACGTTAGCTCGCCCAGTGCCCCGAATCATTTGAAAAAAAATTACAGTCATACCTCGGTTAACGATGCTGTCAGTTAACGATAGTTTCAGGTAACGATATTTATAACGTAAAAAAAATGATTGCGGTTAACGATGTTTGCTTCGGGTAACGACATTCGTACCGGACGTGTCCGCGTGGCGCCCAGCTGAGCGCGCACTCCAGGGAGCTTCAGTGTGCTATTGTTTACAAGCGAGAGCGACCACCCACCCACACCCACGCATTCATACCAGTATATTGTCATTATTCCACTGTTTTTAGTGCTTGCAACTGCTAAATAAGCTACCATGGGTCCAAGGAAAGCTCCTAGTGGTAAGCCTGTGGCAAAGAGGAACAGAAATACGATAGAACTGAAGAAGGAGATAATAGAAAAATATGAAAGTGGAGTGCGTATCACTGAGCTGGCCAGGCTGTATGGTAAAGCTTTTTCTACCATCGCTACCATTGTGGCCAAGAAAAATACAAGTAAAATCAAGGAAGCTGTTGTTGCAAAAGGTTCATCTGTGATCACAAAACAGAGACCACAAGTGCTGGAAGATGTGGAAAGGTTGTTGTTGGTGTGGATCAACGAGAAACAGTTAGCAGGAGATACTGTTTGGAGGCAATAATATGTGAAAAAGCAAGGCAGTTGCATGATGATCTCGTTAAGAAAATGCCTGCAACGAGTGCTGAAGTGAGCGAATTTAAAGCCAGCAGAGGCTGGTTTCACAAATTTAAGAATCGAAGTGGCATACATAGTGTTGTGAGGCAGCCAGTTCTGACAAAATTGCGGCTGAAAAATATGTGCCTGAATTCCAGGAGTACATAGAGGCTGAACAATTCCTCCCCCAACAAGTGTTTAATTGTGATGAAACAGGCCTGTTTTGGAAGAAAATGCCCAACAGGACCTTCATTACTCAGGAAGAAAAGGCACAGCCAGGACATAAGCCTATGAAAGACAGGCTAACTTTGATGCTTTGTGCTAATGCCAGTGGTGATTGCAAAGTGAAGCCTTTACTGGTGTATCTTTTTGAAAATCCCCGAGTGTTTGGCAGATGCGGTGTCACCAAGTCTAACTTGTGTGTGATGTGGAGGTCTAACAAAAAGGCATGGGTCACAAAGGACATTTTCTTAGAGTGGTTCAATGGCGTGTTTGGCCCCAGTGTGAAGAAATATCTATTGGACACTAATTTGCCACTTAGGTGCCTCCTGATAATGGACAATGCTCCTTGTCATCCTCCAAACTTGGTAGAGAAAATTGTGGAGGAGTTTAAATTCATCAAAGTGAAGTTCTTGCCCCCTAATACCACTCCTCTCCTCCAGCCCATGGACCAGCAGGTCATTTCCAACTTTAAAAAACTCTACACCAAAGCAATGTTTCAAAAGTGCTTTGATGTGACCACAGACATGAATATAACCCTAAGAGAATTTTGGAAAAAACATTTCCATATGCTGCATTGTGTAAACCTTATAGGTAAGGCTTGGGAGGGAGTGACTACCAGGACTTTGAACTCTGCCTGGAGAAAATTGTGGCCAGACTGTGTCCTAGAGAGGGATTTTGAAGGTTTTGGGGCTGAGCCTCAGAACCCTGAGCCTGAGCCTGAGCCTGTTGTGGAAGAAATTGTGGAATTGGGCAAGTCTATGGGGTTAGAGGTGAGTGGTGAGGATGTGGAACAGTTGGTGGAGGAGCACAAGGAAGAGCTAACCACTGAAGATCTGCAAGAGCTTCAACAGCAACTGGAACAAGAGACCAGAGGTCAGGACAATGGTTCAGAGGAGGAGGAGGAGGTGGAACAAAGATAGAAGAAATTGCCTTCTTCAGTGATTAAAGAGATTTGTGGAATGTGGAGCACGGTGCAAGCATTTATGGATGAATATCACCCTAACCATGCTGTTGCAGGCCGTGCTGGCAACCTGTACAATGACACTGTGGTGTCCCACTTCAGGGATGTTTTAAAGAATTACCAGACACAGAGCTCCCTGGACAAATTTATTGTTAGAAAGAGGTCCAGTGACCTCCAGTAACCCCAGAAAAGAACTTGGTACCTGCAGTGTTAATGGAAGGGGATTCCCCTTCCAAACACTAGCATACTACTCCACCTTCTCCCCTCCCGTCCTCCACACATCAACAACTCTTCAATAAATGTAAGTGACATGTTATTGTACAATATTTACATGTGTATTTAGGTATTCTTCATTAAATTGTGTATTATTTAATGTCAAAAAGTTCTAAAAAATATTTTATTTAACTACTTTTGGAAGTCTTGGACGGATTAAATTGATTTCCATTATTTCTTATGGGGAAAATTGATTCGAGTAACGATTGTTTCGCCTTAAGATATGCCCTCTCTGATGGATTAATATCGTAAGTCAAGGTGCCACTGTATATGGATGGTAATAATAATACATAATAATAATAATAATCCTAGGTAGTAGGTTGGTAGACAGCAACCGCCCATGGAGGTACTACCGTCCTGCCAAATGAGTGTAAAACAAAAGCCTGTAATTGTTTTACATGATGGTAGGATTGCTGGTGTCTTTTTTTCTGTCTCATAAACATGCAAGATTTCAGGTACATCTTGCTACTTCTACTTTCACTTAGGTCACACTACACATTCATGTACACATACAAGCATATACAGTGGTACCCCGACTTACGATGGTCCCCAAACACACCCTTTTATGTAAGTTGATTTTTTTAAATGCTTTTGTAAGTGTAATTTTGGGGGTCTAAAAGGACTAGTCTATTTTACATCATTTCTTTTTTTTTTTTTTATTAACACATTGGCCGATTCCCACCAAGGCAGGGTGGCCCGAAAAAGAAAAACTTTCATCATCATTCACTCCATCACTGTCTTGCCAGAAGGGTGCTTTACACTACAGTTATAAAACTGCAACATTAACACCCCTCCTTCAGAGTGCCGGCACTGTACTTCCCATCTCCAGAACTCAAGTCCGGCCTGCCGGTTTCCCTGAATCCCTTCATAAATGTTACTTTGCTCACACTCCAACAGCACGTCAAGTATTAAAAACCATATGCCTCCATTCACTCCTATCAAATACGCTCACACATGCTTGCTGGAAGTCCAAGCCCCTCGCACAAAACTTCCTTTACCCCTCCCTCCAACCTTTCCTAGGCCGACCCTACCCCGCCTTCCCTCCACTACAGATTTATACACTCTCGAAGTCACTCTGTCTCGTTCCATTCTCTCTACATGTCCAAACCACCTCAACAACCCCTCCTCAGCTCTCTGGACAATCGTTTTGGTAATCCGCACCTCCTCCTAATTTCCAAACTCCGAATTCTCTGCATTATATTCACACCACACATTGACCTCAGACATGACATCTCCACTGCCTCCAGCCTTCTCCTCGTTGCAACATTCATCACCCATGCTTCACACCCATATAAGAGCGTTGGTATAACTATACTCTCATACATTCCCCTCTTTACTTCCATGGACAAGGTTCTTTGTCTCCACAGACTCAAGTGCTCCACTCACCCTTTTCCCCTCATCAATTCTATGATTCACCTCATCCTTCATAGACCCATCCGCCGACATGTCCACTCCCAAATATCTGAATACATTCACCTCCTCCATACTCTCTCCCTCCAATCTGATATCCAATCTTTTGTCACCTATTCTTTTGTTATCCTCATCACCTTACTCTTTCCTATATTCACTTTCAATTTTCTTCTTTTACACACCCTACCAAATTCATCCACCAACCTCTGCAACTTCTCTTCAGAATCTCCCAAAAGCACAGTGTCATCAGCAAAAGCAACTGTGACAACTCCCACTTTGTATTTGCTTCTTTATCTTTTAGCCCAACACCTCTTGCCAAGACCCTCGCATTCACTTCTCTTACAACCCCATCTATAAATATATTGAACAACCAGGTGACATCACACATCCTTGTCTAAGGCCCACTTTTACTGGGAAATAGTCCCTTCCCTCCTACACACTCTAACCTGAGCCTCACTATCCTCATAAAAACTCTTCACTGCTTTCAGTAACCTTCCTCCTATTCCATACACCTGCAACATCTGCCACATTGCCCCCTATCTACCCTATCATACGCCTTTTCCAAATCCATAAATGCCACAAAAACATCTTTACCCTTATCCAAATACTGTTCACCTATATGTTTCACTGTAAACACTTGGTCTACACACCCCTACCTTTCCTAAAGCCCCTTGTTCATCTGCTATCCTGCTTTCTGTTTTACTCTTAATTCTTTCAATAATAACTCTACCATACACTTTACCAGGTACACTCAACAGACTTATTCCCCTATAATTTTTGCACTCTCTTTTGTCCCCTTTGCCTTTATACAAAGGAACAATACACGCTCTCTGCCAATCCCTAGGTACCTTACCCTCTTCCATACATTTATTAAATAATAGCACCAACCACTCCAAAATTATATCCCCACCTGCTTTTAACATTTCTATCTTTATCCCATCAATCCCAGCTGCCTTACCCCCTTTCATTCTACCCACTGCCTCACGAACTTCCCTACACCCACAACTGGCTCTTCCACACTCCTACAAGATGTTATTCCTCCTTGCCCTACACACGAAATTACAGCTTCCCTGTCTTCATCAACATTTAACAAATCCTCAAAATATTCTCTCCATCTTCCCGATACCTCTAACTCTCCATTTAATAACTCTCCTCTCCTATTTTTAACTGTCAAATCCATTTGTTCTCTAGGCTTCCTCAACTTATTAATCTCATTCCAAAACTTTTTCTTATTTTCAACAAAATTTGCTGATAACATCTCACCCACTCTCTCATCTGCTCTCTTTTACATTGCTTCACCACTCTTTTAACCTCTTTTTCTCTCCATATACTCTTCCCTCCTTGCATCACTTCTACTTTGTAAAAACCTCTCATATGCTAACTTTTCTCCCTTACTACTCTTTTACATCATCATTCCACCAATCGCTCCTCTTCCCTCCCGCACCCATCGCCTGTAACCACAAACTTCTGCTGAACACTCTAACACTACATTTTTAAATCTACCCCATACATTTTCGACCCCATTGCCTACACTCTCACTAGCCCATCTATCCTCCAATAGTTGTTTATATCTTACCCTAACTGCCTCCTCTTTTAGTTTATAAACCTTCACCTCTCTTTTACTTACTGATTCTATTTTCCTTGTATCCCATCTACCTTTTACTCCCAATGTAGCTATAACTAAAAAGTGATCTGATATATCTGTGGCCCCTCTATAAACATGTACATCCTGAAGTCTACTCAACAGTCTTTTATCTACCAATACATAGTCCAACAAACTACTGTCATTTCTTATGGAGATAAATTCGTTTGGTAATGGCACTTGAACAGCATTCTGGAATGAAAAAATATCGTAAGTCGGGGTACCACTGTATATACACACCCCTCTGGGTTTTCTTCTACATATTTTCTTACTAGTTCTTGTTCTTATTTCCTCTTATCTCCATGGGGAAGTGGAACAGAATTCTTCCTCCATAAGCCATGCGTGTCATAAGAGGCGACTAAAATGCTGGGAGCAAGGGGCTAGTAACCCCTTCTCCTGTGTATACAGTGGACCCCCGGTGTTCGTCCATTTTTCGTAACAGAATGCTGTTCAAGTGCCATTACCAATCGAATTTATTCCCTTAAGAAATAATGTAAAGTAGACTAGTCCTTTTAGACCCCCAAAACTACACTTATAAAAGCATTTAAAAAAATACACTTACATAAAAGGGAGTGTTTTGAGCAGGACGAACACCGGGGGTCCACTGTATTACTAAATGTAAAAGAAGAAACTTTCGTTTTTCCTTTTGGGCCACCCTGCCTCGGTGGGAAATGGCCGACGTGTTGAAAGAAAGAATAATAATAATAATAATAATAATAATACGTAGGTTGGTAGACAGCAACCACAAAGGGAGGTACTACCGTCCTGCCAGGTGACTGTGAAACAGAAACCTGAAACTTTTTTACATGATGGTAGGATTGCTGGTGTCTCTTTTCTGTCTCATAAACACGCTGGATAACAGGTATATCTAGCTACTTCTACTTACACTTTAGGTCACACTACACAGGCATGCACATGCATATACAGTGGTACCTTGTGTTACGATGGTCCCCAAAATCGCCCTTTTATGTAAGTTTATTTTTTTAAATGCTTTTGTAGGTATATTTTTGGGGGTGTAAAAGGACTAGTCTATTTTACATTATTCCTTATGGGGATAAATTCGTTTGGTAATGGCACTTGAACAGCATTCTCGAACGAAAAAATATCGTAACTCGAGGTACCACTGTATATACATACACACATCTAGATTTTTTCTTCTTTTTCATGATAGCTCTTGTTCTTTTTATTTTCTCTATTGTCCATGGGGAAGTGGAAAAGAATCTTTCCTCTGTAAGCCATGCATGTCGTATGAGGCGACTAAAATGCCGGGAGCAATGGGCTAGTAACCCCTTCTCCTGTACACATTTATTAAAAAAGAGAAGAAGAAAAACTTTATAAAACTGGGTTGTTTGAATGTGCGTGGATGTAGTGCGGATGATAAGAAAGAGATGATTGCTGATGTTATGAATGAAAAGAAGTTGGATGTCCTGGCCCTAAGCGAAACAAAGCTGAAGGGGGTAGGCGAGTTTCAGTGGGGAGAAATAAATGGGATTAAGTCAGGAGTATCTGAGAGAGTTAGAGCTAAGGAAAGGGTAGCAATAATGTTGAAGGATCAGTTATGGAAGGAGAAGAGGGAATATAAATGTGTAAATTCAAGGATTATGTGGATTAAAATAAGGGTCGGATGCGAAAAGTGGGTCATAATAAGCGTGTATGCACCTGGAGAAGAGAGGAGTGTAGAGGGAGAGAGAGATTTTGGGAGATGTTAAGCGAATGTATAGGAACTTTTGAACCAAGTGAGAGAGTAATTGTGGTAGGGGACCTAAATGCTAAAGTAGGAGAAACATGTAGAGAGGGTGTGGTAGGTAAGTTTGGGGTGCCAGGTGTAAATGATAATGGGAGCCCTTTGATTGAACTTTGTATAGAAAGGGGTTTAGTTATAGGTAATACATATTTTAAGAAAAAGAGGATAAATAAGTATACAAGTAGGGCGAAATGACAGTAGTTTGTTGGACAACGTATTGGTAGATAAAAGACTGTTGAGTAAACTTCAGGATGTACATGTTTATAGAGGGGCCACAGATATATCAGATCACTTTTTAGTTATAGCCATAGTGGGAGTAAAAGGTAGATGGGATACAAGGAAAATAGAAGCAGTAAGTAAGAGAGAGGTGAAGGTTTATAAACTAAAAGAGGAGGCAGTTAGGGTAAGATATAAACGACTATTGGAGGATAGATGGGTTAGTGAGAGTGTAGGCAATGGGGTCGAAGATGTATGGGGTAGATTTAAAAATGTAATGTTAGAGTGTTCAGCAGAAGTTTGTGGTTACAGGCGAGTGGGTGCGGGAGGGAAGAAGAGCGATTGGTGGAATGATGATGTAAAGAGAGCAGTAAGGGAGAAGAAGTTAGCATATGAGAGGTTTTTACAAAGTAGAAGTGATGCAAGGAGGAAGAGTATATGGAGAGAAAAAGAGAGGTTAAGAGAGTGGTGAAGCAATGTAAAAGAGAGCAAATGAGAGAGTGGGTGAGATGTTATCAACAAATTTTGTTGAAAATAAGAAAAGTTTTGGAGTGAGATTAATAAGTTGAGGAAGCCTAGGGAACAAATGGATTTGACAGTTAAAAATAGGAGAGGAGAGTTATTAAATGGAGAGTTAGAGGTATCAGGAAGATGGAGGGAATATTTTGAGGATTTGTTAAATGTTGATGAAGACAGGGAAGCTGTGATTTCGTGTATAGGGCAAGGAGGAATAACATCTTGTAGGAGTGTGGAAGAGCCAGTTGTGAGTGTGGGGAAGTTCGTGAGGCAGTGGGTAGAATGAAAGGGGTAAGGCAGCTGAGATTGATGGGATAAAGATAGAAATGTTAAAAGCAGGTGGGGATATAGTTTTGGAGTGGTTGGTGCTATTATTTAATAAATGTATGAAAGAGGGTAAGGTACCTAGGGATTGGCAGAGAGCATGTATTGTTCCTTTGTATAAAGGCAAAGGGGACAAAAGAGAGTGCAAAAATTATAGGGGAATAAGTCTGTTTAGTGTACCTGGTAAAGTGTATGGTAGAGTTATTATTGAAAGAATTAAGAGTAAGACAGAAAGCAGGATAGCAGATGAACAAGGGGGCTTTAGGAAAGGTAGGGGGTGTGTAGACCAAGTGTTTACAGTGAAACATATAGGTGAACAGTATTTGGATAAGGGTAAAGAGGTTTTTGTGGCCTTTATGGATTTGGAAAAGTCGTATGATAGGGTGGATAGGGGGGCAATGTGGCAGATGTTGCAGGTGTATGAAATAGGAGGTAGGTTACTGAAAGCAGTGAAGAGTTTTTATGAGGTTAGTGAGGCTCAGGTTAGAGTGTGTAGGAGGGAGGGGGACTATTTCCCAGTAAAAGTGGGCCTTAGACAAGGATGTGTGATGTCACCGTGGTTGTTCAATATATTTATAGATGGGGTTGTAAGAGAAGGGAATGCGAGGGTTTTGGCAAGAGGTGTGGGGTCAAAAGATAAAGAATCAAATACAAAGTGGGAGTTGTCACAGTTGCTTTTTGCTGATGACACTGTGCTTTTGAGAGATTTTGAAGAGAAGTTGCAGAGGTTGGTGGATGAATTTGGTAGGGTGTGTAAAAGAAGAAAATTGAAAGTGAATATAGGAAAGAGTAAGGTAATGAGGATAACAAAAAGATTAGGTGACGAACGATTGGATATCAGATTGGAGGGAGAGAGTATGGAGGAGGTGAATGTATTCAGATATTTGGGAGTGGACATGTCAGCAGATGGGTCTATGAAGGATGAGGTGAATCATAGAATTGATGAGGGGAAAAGGGTGAGTGGAGCACTTCGGAGTCTGTGGAGACAAAGAACCTTGTCCATGGAAGTAAAGAGGAGAATGTATGAGAGTATAGTTATACCAACACACTTATATGGGTGTGAAGCATGGGTGATGAATGTTGCAATGAGGAGAAGGTTGGAGGCAGTGGAGATGTCATGTCTGAGGTCAATATGTGGTTTGAATATAATGCAGAGAATTCGGAGTTTGGAAATTTGGAGGAGGTGCGGGATTACCAAAACTATTATACAGAGAGCTGAGGAGGGGTTGTTAAGGTGGTTCGGAGATGTAGAGAGAATGGAACGAGACAGAATGACTTTGAGAGTGTATAAATCTGTAGTGGAGGGAAGGCGGCGTAGGGGTCGGCCTAGGAAAGGTTGGAGGGAGGGGGTAAAGGAGGTTTTGTGTGCGAGGGGTTTGGACTTCCAGCAAGCATGTGTGAGCATATTTGATAGGAGTGAATGGAGACAAATGGTTTTTAATACTTGACGTGCTGTTGGAGTGTGAGCAAAGTAACATTTATGAAGGGATTCAGGGAAACCGGCAGGCCGGACTTGAGTCCTGGAGATGGGAAGTACAGTGTCTGCACTCTGAAGGAGGGGTGTTAATGTTGCAGTTTTATAACTGTAGTGTAAAGCACCCCTCTGGCAAGACAGTGATAGAGTGAATGATGATGAAAGTTTTTCTTTTTCAGGCCACCCTGCCTTGGTGGGAATCGGCCGATGTGTTAATAAAAAAAAAAGAAAATAAATAAATAATGATAACAGTAATAATAATAACAGTCGCTCTGGAGTGGTTTAAATGTCAGCTACCAAACCTGTACAAAATTCATAAGACATACAGGCAGAGTGGCGTCTCAGCATCAAGTATCTCAGACTCCTTCCTACAGCTACTCAGTACACTATTTTTCACTGTTTCCAAGACTACATATTTGTATAAATTTGCACTTTATTGTGCATCCCATAGTACAAGATGTCAACGAAAAGGAAGATCTTGACTTCACCTGAAGGAAGCGCCAAATAAAGGAAGGCTCCCGATCTTGAGGTGAAAATAAAGATTATAAATGAGTATGAAGCTGGTAAGAAAGTGCAAGTGATAGCCGATGACTTGAAGTTCGCGCACTCTACCATTTCCACTATCTTGAAGGATAAAGATAGACTGAAAGAGGCAGTGAAAGCATCCACAGGATTTCAAGCCATAATAACTAGGCAGCAGAAAGGCCTCATTCATGAAACGTAGAAATTACTGGCGATCTGGTTTGACGATCAGATACAAAAAAGAATGCTGATTAGCCTTTAAATTATTCATGCCAAGGCATGCAGTATCTGCCTATCAAATTTATTCCAGAATAATATTAGGTATAACATAAATAAATTATTATTATAAATTATTATAATAATAATAATAAACGCTATTTTTGCGTGTTTTTTTATGACAAGAGTGATCTAGGAGTGTTTCCCCTGATGTAAACACCAGAGTAACGGCCTCCGCTTTTACCCCTCATAACATGGCATATATTATTTATTTCAGAGTCTTTATTACAGTTCTAGGGTATTTATCGTGTTTCTGATTTTAATTTGGAATAAATGTAATAGTGGTGAAGCAATGTAAAAAGAGAGCAAATGAGAGAGTGGGTGAGATGTTATCAACAAATTTTGTTGAAAATAAGAAAAAGTTTTGGAGTGAGATTAATAAGTTGAGGAAGCCTAGGGAACAAATGGATTTGACAGTTAAAAATAGGAGAGGAGAGTTATTAAATGGAGAGTTAGAGGTATCGGGAAGATGGAGGGAATATTTTGAGGAGTTGTTAAATGTTGATGAAGACAGGGAAGCTGTGATTTCGTGTATAGGGCAAGGAGGAATAACATCTTGTAGGAGTGTGGAAGAGCCAGTTGTGAGTGTGGGGGAAGTTCGTGAGGCAGTGGGTAGAATGAAAGGGGGTAAGGCAGCTGGGATTGATGGGATAAAGATAGAAATGTTAAAAGCAAGTGGGGATATAGTTTTGGAGTGGTTGGTGCTATTATTTAATATATGTATGGAAGAGTGTAATGTACCTAGGGATTGGAAGAGAGCATGTATTGTTCCTTTGTATAAAGGCAAAGGGGACAAAAGAGAGTGCAAAAATTATAGGGGAATAAGTCTGTTGAGTGTACCTGGTAAAGTGTATGGTAGAGTTATTATTGAAAGGATTAAGAGTAAGACAGAAAGCAGGATAGCAGATGAACAAGGGGGCTTTAGGAAAGGTAGAGGGTGTGTAGACCAAGTGTTTACAGTGAAACATATAGGTGAACAGTATTTGGATAAGGGTAAAGAGGTTTTGTGGCATTTATGGATTTGGAAAAGGCGTATGATAGGGTGGATAGGGGGCAATGTGGCAGATGTTGCAGGTGTATGGAATAGGAGGTAGGTTACTGAAAGCAGTGAAGAGTTTTTATGAGGATAGTGAGGCTCAGGTTAGAGTGTGTAGGAGGGAGGGGCACTATTTCCTAGTAAAAGTGGGCCTTAGACAAGGATGTGTGATGTCACCGTGGTTGTTCAATATATTTATAGATGGGGTTGTAAGAGAAGTGAATGCGAGGGTCTTGGCAAGAGGTGTGGGGTTAAAAGATAAAGAATCAAATACAAAGTGGAGTTGTCACAGTGTCTTTTGCTGATGACACTGTGCTTTGGGAGATTCTGAAGAGAAGTTGCAGAGGTTGGTGGATGAATTTGGTAGGGTGTGTAAAAGAAGAAAATTGAAAGTGAATATAGGAAAGAGTAAGGTGATGAGGATAACAAAAGATTAGGTGACGAAAGATTGGATATCAGATTGGAGGGAGAGAGTATGGAGGAGGTGAATGTATTCAGATATTTGGGAGTGGACATGTCAGCAGATGGGTCTATGAAGGATGAGGTGAATCATAGAATTGATGAGGGAAAAGGGTGAGTGGAGCACTGGGAGTCTGTGGAGACAAAGAACTTTGTCCATGGAAGTAAAGAGGGAATGTATAAGAGTATAGTTATACCAACACTCTTATATGGGTGTGAAGCATGGGTGATGAATGTTGCAATGAGGAGAAAGCTGGAGGCAGTGGAGATGTCATGTCTGAGGTCAATGTGTGGTGTGAATATAATGCAGAGAATTCGGAGTTTGGAAATTTGGAGGAGGTGCGGGATTACCAAAACTATTATCCAGAGAGGTGAGGAGGGGTTGTTGAGGTGGTTCAGACATGTAGAGAGAATGGAACGAGACAGAATGACTTTGAGAGTGTATAAATCTGTAGTGGAGGGAAGGCGGGGTAGGGGTCGGCCTAGGAAAGGTTGGAGGGAGGGGGTAAAGGAGGTTTTGTGTGCGAGGGGCTTGGACTTCCAGCAAGCATGTGTGAGCGTATTTGATAGGAGTGAATGGAGACAAATGGTTTTTAATACTTGACGTGCTGTTGGAGTGTGAGCAAAGTAACATTTATGAAGGGATTCAGGGAAACCGGCAGGCCGGACTTGAGTCCTGGAGATGGGAAGTACAGTGTCTGCACTCTGAAGGAGGGGTGTTGATGTTGCAGTTTTATAACTGTAGTGTAAAGCACCCCTCTGGCAAGACAGTGATGGAGTGAATGATGATGAAAGTTTTTCTTTTTCGGACCACCCTGCCTTGGTGGGAATCGGCCGATGTGTTAATTTATAAAAAAAAAAAATGTAATAGATGACGTTTATTTCTAATATTAGTGTAATTACACAACATTTTATTAGCGCCACAGGTAATGTCCGACATCCATGACTACTCACAAGATACTGAATGTTACTGCTCGTCTCTCTATCCCATTTAGCTCCTCCCACTTCGTAACAATGTTAGATGGTGAATTTAATGTATTTTTCTGTAAGCTTAACTCATACGTGTATTTTACTTTTTTATTGTTTTCTGTAATATACAGTGGTCCCTCGGTTTTTGCTGAAAATTTGTTCCACAATGCTGCTCAAGTGCCATTACCGAACGAATTTACTTCCTTAACCCTTTCGGGGTTGGTGCCGTACTAGTATGTTTTACAAGCAGGGGTTAGTGCCGTACTAGTACGCGTAAATTCTAGCGGCTTCAAATCGAGGGGGAGAAAGCTGGTAAGCCTGCATATGATAGAATGGGTCTATGTTGTAAGTGTGCTGTGGAGAAAATTCTCCAAAGGAGGGGGGTATGCACCCTTACTACCCTTGGTAAGGGCCCTCACCCTTTCCACCCTTAGGAAAGGGCAAGAGGAGGCGCGTCTGGCTGCATAAACAATTTAATTCAAGCCAGATGTACTGTCAACAGTGTGTCAAGAATTGTGCTGACCACAGCACCACGAGGCACCTCGTGGCACCACATGGCTGCACGAGACTGCAAAAGAGCAGCACGAGCGGTCAGATTGAATTTGGCCACCGCAAGAACGGGTCATACGACTCTAGTGGTCATGCGGCGCGAGGCGACGTAAATCAACATAGACATTACTCGTTCGCGTCCGTTATATCATTTAATCTCCACTAACGTCGGGAAATAAGATAAGAATTCTGTTCCAGCGCGTTTAGTGAATAACTTCAACATTGCAGTATATTCAGAAGTGTGCGCAGCTTCTTACTGCAAAAGGACGAACGTAGAGACAATCGCAAGTGAATTCCATCGAAACAAGACGGTGACTTCAGCGGCATTCTACAATCAAGACAGCATTTCCGCCGTATATGGTGGAGCCAACACCATCGCTCAAAGCTACACGAGCAAGGTAAGAATTTGATGTTCTGGTCAAAACAGGGGACTGCGCAGTTCTTGTATTCAAGAACATTCAAATTTTTACCTAGGGACGGCGGTTATGCGTGGACTTTTTAGTCCAAACACGTGAGTGTAAATTCAGTCTGAAGTCAAAGACTGAAATATGGACATACGCTCCTTTGGGGCAATATATTATAATAAACCACGTGTATGTTTACCTTACAGCCCTGTGGAGATTGAGGCCATATATGGATCCCCTGAGAAGGTGTTGGTGGCGGCTGCGACATCTTGGATTCATCAATAAGCTAAGTAGTATTAGCGAACCATACATTCCATGTTATCGTAGGAGCCCATCCTCCACATGTGCGCAGTAGGAAAAAAATCTATGCACCCGCATTGCATTGGGGGAGTGGTAATTCAGTTCACCTTTGTCACCAAGCCATGCAGTAGGAATACTCCCTCCCCCACTTAGGCAGTGGGGGGAGTGGGGAAGACAGTGGGGTGGGTGGGGAATACAGTGGGGGGAGTGGGGAAGACAGTGGGGAAGGCAGTGGGGAGTGGGAAGGTGGCAAAGACAGTGGGGAGTGGGAAGGTGGTGAAGACAGTGGGGTGGGTGGTGAAGGCAGTAGGGAAGACAGTGGGGTGGGTGGGGAAGGCAGTGGGGAAGACAGTGGGGTGGGTGGGGAAGACAGTGGGGGTGGGGAAGACAGTGGGGTGGGTAGGGAAGACAGTGGGGGTGGGGAAGACAGTGGGGGGAAGGCTGGCTGGCTGGCTGGCTGGCTGGCCGGCTGGCTGACTAGCTGGCTGGCTAGCTAGCTGGCTCTGTCACACAGGTACACATAAATACATAGTGTAAATAACCTAGGATAAATACATAGTGTAAATTACAGAGGATAAATGCATAGTGTAAATTACCTAGGATAGCCCAAAAAATCCAGACTGGCAAATAATATATCAGGACTCAGATGTGGCAGTGTTGGTTCAATAGTGACTGTCTCTAAGACAGACAGAAAGACAGACAGACAGGCAGACAGACAGGCAGATAAAACAGTGAAAACAAATAAAGGGAAGGCTGTGTATCCTCATTTGTCAAATGTCATCACTCTTGATAAGACGAGGGTAACCCCTGGCTGGCTGGCAGGGAGGCAGGCAGGGAGAGTGGCAGGGAGGGAGGGAGGCAGGGGTTGAGCCAGGCAGGCGAAGGCAGTGTTCCTCATTTGTCAAATGTCATCACCCTTGATAAGATGAACATAAGAACATAAGAAAGAAAGAACACTGCAGCAGGCCTACTGGCCCATGCGAGGCAAGTCCAAGTCTCCCACTGGCTTAAGCCAATACCCCGACCCAGCCAGGTCAGGTTACATTCACTTAAGAAAGGAGCATGGCATCTGACCTAGTAGCACAAGCTAGTCAGGACCAACTCACACCCACCCGCACCCACTCATATATTTATCTAGCCTATTTTTAAAACTGCACAACGTTTTAGCCTCTATAACTGTACTCGGAAGTTTGTTCCACTCATCGACCACTCTATTACCAAACCAATGCTTTCCTATATCCTTCCTGAATCTGAATTTATCCAACTTAAAGCCATTGCTCCGAGTCCTGTCAATACTAGATATTTTTAGCACGCTATTTACATCCCCTTTATTTATTCCTGTTTTCCATTTATACACCTCAATCATATCTCCCCTAATTCTATGCCTTTCTAGAGAGTGCAGATTCAGGGCCCTCAGTCTATCCTCATAGGGAAGATTTCTGATACATGGGATCAACTTAGTCATCCTCCTTTGTACGTTTTCCAGAGCATTTATATCCATTCTGTAATACGGTGACTAAAACTGTGCAGCATAATCTAGATGAGGCCTAACCAAGGATATATAGAGTTGAAGAACAACCTGAGGACTCCTATTATTTATGCTTCTTGATATGAAGCCAAGGATTCTGTTCGCTTTATTGCGAACACTTATGCACTGCTGTCTTGGTTTTAGATTACTGCTAACCAGAACTCCTAAATCCTTTTCGCAATCAGTAGTATTAAGATCTACATTATTTAGTATATATGTGGCATGGTTATTGTCCTGTCCAATATTTAGAACTTTGCATTTATCTATATTAAACTGCATCTGCCACTTCTCCGACCACTGCATCAGTCTATTCAAATCTTCCTGGAGTGCTCTAATGTCCTCATTTGAATGAATTGGACGGCCTGTTTTGGTGTCATCGGCGAACTTGCTTATGTCGCTATTTATTCCCTCATCTATGTTGTTTATGTAGATTGTGAACAACAAGGGGCCCAGTACTAACCCCTGTGGAACACCGCTTGTGATGCTTCCCCACTCTGATTTTTCCCCATTTATGCAAACTCTCTGCTGCCTATTTGTCAACCATGCCTCTATCCAGGAAAAAATTTCTCCTCCTATTCCGTGTGCATTAATTTTCCTCAATAGTCTCTGATGTGGGACTCTATCAAAAGCCTTACTGAAGTCCATATACACAATATCATATTCATTACCATGATCTACCTCCTCAAATACCTTAGTGAAAAAAGTTATTAAATTTGTAAGGCAGGAACGCCCTTTTGTAAAACGGTGCTGAGATTCGTTGATTAATTTATGCTTTTCAAGATGGCTGCGAATTGCCTCGGCAATTATTGATTCCATAAATTTTCCCACTATGGAGGTTAGGCTTATTGGTCTATAGTTCGAAGCTAAGGACCTGTCACCTGCTTTGAAAATAGGTATTACATTTGCCATTTTCCACTTATCTGGCACCATGCCAGTTTGCAGTGATATGTTGAAAAGATTAGCCATAGGTTTGCTAAGCTCCTCTTTACATTCCTTTAGAACCCTTGCATACAGTTCATCAGGGCCTGGGGATTTGTTAGGTTTTAATTTATCTATTTGTCAAAGGACCATGTCACTTGTGACCCTAATTGTGCATAGTTTACTATCATCCTGTTCTACATAATTTATTATTTCTGGAATATCGCTGGTATCTTCCTGTGTAAAAACTGAGAGGAAGTAAGTGTTAAAAGTTCTACACATTTCCTTATCACTGACGGTGAGCTGACCTGAGTAACTTTTGAGTGGGCCTATCTTGTCCCTAATCTTACTTCTTGTTACCATCCTGGGCCTTTCTAGGGCCTGTTCTGCCCAGGCCAGTAACAATGTAACAAGAACTTAACTTCAAGTTACAAAAGAAATGAAAAGGGATCAATAGGAACGAAATAATCACAATAATTCTTTCTGGTTTTTATTAACTTAATAATCCGTAGAAAGCTTTATATAAAATATTTAAAATGATGTCACCATGAAACAGTATTTACAGACAAGTTTAAGTTCTTATTAATGAAGGGTGCAACATTCAATATTCTTTCTCATCTATTACACTAAATGGCTCTAAAATTGCAAGACGTTCTATTCACTTAACATATTACTTGACTCTTCACACTGAGTCGGAAAGCATAACAC
>WNWK01026991.1:17500-26770 GCA_009830355.1 Cherax destructor | reverse complement strand
AGGCCTTTTCCCTAATTAAGATGAAATTAAGTGGTGCACCTTTCTTTGTTTTCTGTTCGATCCACTCAAGCAACAAGTTTTCTGTTTTATTTACTTGTTGGGACCTACGTGTCATTCTTTTCATGAGCTCACATTTTGGGTTATTCATTACACAAGCTCATACAGTGGTCCCTCGGTTTTTGTGCATCTCCAAAACCCCCAAACATTTATGTAACTGTATTTTCGAACTGCTGTTGCAAGTGTATTTTTGGGGGTCTGAAATAAACTAACCTACGTGACATTATTTTAAGGAAGTAAATTCGTTCTGTAATGGCACTTGAGCAGCATTCTGGAACGAATTTTCGGCAAAAACCAAGGGACCACTGTATATTCACCTCATTCTTACTAATTGTACGAACTGACGCTTCATTAAGGCCATAGGCCCTCGCTATATCCACCACATGTGAGCCACTCTTAAGCTTATCTAATATCTCAATTTTCTTTGTACAGTGGACCCCCGCCTAACGAGCAACATTCATTCCAGAAGCCTGCACAAGTGCCATTACCGAACGAATTTACTTCCTTAAGAAATAATGTCACGTAGGTTAGTCTATTTCAGACCCCCAAAAATACACTTCCACAAGCACTTACAATATTATACTTACACAATTGTACGATTTCCGGTGTGCTCGTTAGGCAGGGGTCCACTGTAATTCCTAGACTTGAACGCTTAAACCTTCTCTTGTCACTTGCTGGAACACTTGTATGCTTACTGGGTGTCATGATTGCTTGGCAGATTTATCAAAATGCAACGAAAATGAGAAAATGTATGTAAATAAACACAGCGAGCTTCCTGATTATTGTTGTCCTGCACGCGTATGAACCAAACTGAACGCTGGGAGGGATGCGTGGGTGGGTGAGGGTGGCTGGGGATAGCAGTAGGACTCCCCCACTGACTCGATGGTTTAACCCACCGCAGTCGACCGCACGCTCAAAATTTTTTCCCCTCCAGCGAATTGTTCAATATCAGGTTTACGTCATGTTAGATAAAAAGGTGCCGCAGTTCTTCAATCGTGTAATACCCAAATTGTGCCACATAGTCGTGCTAAATGAGGGTCTACTGTATAAGGGCTGCCACTATGAAGTTTCTTTGGGCCCATGGTGGCTTATTTCACAGTCACAATCAATAAACAAGCACTAAACATGCCGAAACTCAGGGCAGTTGCTGAAAGTCGGGGCAAAATTAGGCCGAAAAAAGCGATCGAAACTCGAAGCAGCCGATAGTCGGGGTGGCCGAAACTCGGGGTTTCACTGTATGTCATTGTGACACGTGGAGGCGGCCACAACCGTTCCCGCATTGTTGTGGTATTCACTGCCATCTAGTGACGTCCTTTTGAAGTTGTCTATTATTATAATTATTATATACAGTGGACCCCCGAGTTACGGTCACCTCAGAAATCGTACAATTATGTAAGTATAATATTGTAAGTGCTTTTGTAAGTGTATTTTTGGGGGTCTGAAATGGACTAACCTACTTGACATTATTCCTTAACCCTTTGAGGGTTGCGAGGCCCTCTCCCAAACTCATTCTCAGGGTCGCAAATTTATCGAAAAAAAAAATTATTTTTTCTTATGAAATGATACGAAAATCTTTTTCCGATCATAACGCTACCAAAATTATGAAATTTGATGGAAAACTAACGGAATTATGCTCTCGTGAAGTTAGCGGTATCGATGACATTTACGCATCGACGATTTTGCCCATGGCAAATTCCAATGTTTCAGTCTACTAAAATTATAGCTATTTCACTAGAATTCCATTTGTTCTATCAATTGAGTATAAGAAACTGCCAATTTACCGATTTCAACTACCCAATAAGGTGGTCAGAAATTGGCAATTTGGCCAATTTCACACAAATTTCAAAAGATGCCAATTTCAAAATAGGGTCCAGAATAAACGAGACAGACATTCCTGGCACTCAAATAACATTTTATCTGTTCATTAGTCATGTCTCCAGGCCCCTCTTACATTACTTTTGCATTCCATTTTGAATTTTTATTCTCACAAAAAATAGAAGATTTACTGTTATGTATACAACTACATCATTGTAAAAATAGTATAAATAATATCAGCGCACTTGTGCAAGAATATTAGACTACCCGGTTGATGTGTATTGGACGCATAGCGTGATTTGTTTACTTCATTGAATCAAACATTCATTGCGCTCAGTTTCAAGGTACTTCATCATGAAACCAGTAAAATTATCTCTATTTCTGTAATATATCATCCATTCTATCAAATGAGACTAAGAAAGCGAGAATACAAGCATAAATACTATACGAAAATAGACTGCAAAGTCGCTGTTTTGAACCAAAAACACGGTCAGTTTTTTTTTTCCTCATTATGCACTGTGTGGTGCAGGATTTTTTTTTATTCTGCGCACACTGATCGCACAGACCCTTTCTCTCACATCTAGGCCTACCAGCCTGTTTCCACTTGATTTGAGGGCGCTAGAATTTAGGCGTACTAGTACGATGAAAACCCTGGCGCTTAAGCCGTACTAGTATGGCCGAAACCCTCAAAGGGTTAAGGGAGTAAATTCGTTCGGTTATGGCACTTGAGCAGCCTTCTGGAATGAATTTTGACTGAAACTTGGGGGTCCACTGTAGTACATACATTATTATTATACATGTACAGTGGAACCCCGGTTAACGAAAGAAATTCATTGCAGAAGCCTGCTCAAGTGCCATTACCAAACGAATTTACTTCCTTAAGAAAAAATGTCATTTAGGTTAGTCTGTTTCAGACCCCCAAAAATACACTTCCACAAGCACTTACAATATTATACTTACATAATTGCACGATTTCCGGGGTGTTCGTTAACCGGGGTTTCACTGTATTATTATACAGTCTCTCCTCACTTAACGACGGAGATAGGGGCCTAAGACCCAGTCGGTAAACGATTTTGTCGCTAATCGAGGAATCGCCCATTACTGACACTTCAAAAGTGTCACCACCCAAAATTAAACCATTCAGTTTTATGTTTGTTGGGAAGTTCCTTTCAATCTGTTTATTATTAATGGTAATACAACATGAAATAGGTCAATGACTTACTTCCAAGTTATTCCAGGAAACCCTTACATAGCTAATTACTTAAAAACAAAAACAAAAAATCGAGAAAATTGCACTTTTTTCAGTCTTTGCATAGGGTAGGAGTGATCTTCTATAGTTACCCTTCAGGCGGTACCGTTTTCTATAATGGTCGCGGTCACTTTTTTTTTTTTTATCCCTCTCTGCCCTCCATCCTTCAATACCTCTATATAATAATAATAATAATAATAATAATAATTTATTGAGACATGGTACAATGTGTACATAAGTGTATTTTGGGGCAAAAGACTAGTTATTAACTCCTTAGGGGGTAGGTGACGCAATTATTCTAAGTACGCTTTTAAATGAAAGCAGGGGTTTCTGGTGTGCCAACGTCACTTGTTAGTACGCCCAAATTCTAGCGGCCTCAATTTAAGCAGAAAACGTCTGGTAGGCATACATATGAAAGAATGGGTCTGTGTGGTCAGTGTGCGCAGTATAAAAAAAATCCTGCAGTACACACTGCATAATGAGAAAAAAACTCTTGACCGTTTTTTTCTATTAAAACAGCGACTTTGCAGTCGACTTTCGTATGGTATTTATTGATGTATTCTCGTTTTCTTGGTCTCATTTGATAGAATGGAAGATAAATTACAGAAATAGAGATGATTTTGATTGGTATGACAATGACAAGTACCTTGAAATTGAGCTCGAAGTAGCGAAAATGTTCGATTTTTGACGATGTTCAGGAGTAAACAAATCACACCATGCCTCCAATACACATCAACTGGCGAGTCTTATATTCATGCACAAGTGCTCTGATATTATTTATACCATTTTTACAATGATGCAGTTGTATACATAACAGTAAATCTTCTATTTTTTGTGAGAATAAAAATTCAAAATGAAAAGCAAAAGTAATGGAACAGGGGCCTGGAGATGTGACTAATGAACAGAGAACGTTATTTTAGTGCCAGGAATGTCTGCCTTGTTTACTCTGGACCTATTTTGAAATTGGCATCGTTTGAAATTTGTGTGAAATTAGAAAATTGCCATTTTCTGACCACTATTTTGGGTAGATGAAATTGGTAAATAGGCGGTTTCTTGTACTCAATCGATAGAAGAAATGGAGTTCTAGCGAAATATCTATAATTTTAGGAGACTGAAACATTAGAATTTGTCGAAAATAGGGCTCAAAGTGGGCAAAATCGCCGATACGTAAGTGTCATGGCTATCGCTAACTTCGCGAAAGCATAATTCCGTTAGTTTTCGATCAAATTTCATAATTTTGGTGGCGTTATGATCGGAAAAAGATGCTCTATCATTTCATAAGAAAATTTTTTTTTTTTTCCAAAACTTTTCGACCCCAGGAACACTTTCCTGAGAAGGCCTGTCGACCCCCAAAGGGTTAATGAGATGTACATGCCAAAAGCCCCTAATATGCTGTGCATTGCGGGCATTCTTAGGTCTACTTAATTCCTAGACTACATGGTAAAAAGTTATGGTTGATAATTTATAAAATAAGTAAAATTGCGTATCTAAGTTATAAAGTTTGAATATAAGTTGAACATATCAATTAATTGTAGCAATGCAACTAATTGAGTGATATAACAATTTAAAACAATTAGTTGCATTGCAGTTACAGTTTACGTGGTCATTATAATGTAAATGTTATGGAAATAGTTAGCTTAGTATGTATTATTCATAACAGGTTTTTACATTTAAGTGATTAGTCAGGTTTTTACATTAAGTGATTATTCTACTTTGTTGGGAATGTTTGATATTGAGCATTTAGCTTTGGGTGAGAAGGTGGTTTTTTAGCATTGTTTTGAATTGGGGTACAGGCAGGGTTTCTTTGGCAATGACAGGTAATGAATTCCAAATTTTCGTGCCTTTTATATGCATTGAGTTTTTACATAGTGTTAGATGGACACGGGAACATCGAGGAGATCTGTGTCTAGTGTTATGGTCATGTGTCCTGTTAAAATTGGTAAGGAGAAGTTTGAGTGGTGGGTTAATATTTGCATAGTGTTCTATGTATGTAATAGGCACAGTAAAAAGTATGGATGTCTTGTATGGTGAGTAAGTTTAGGTTTTTGAATATTGGTGGAGTATGTTGTCTGGAGTGTGAATTTGTTATCATTCTAACTGCTGCCTTTTGTTGTGTTATTAGTGGTCTGAGATGAGTTATAGATGTAGAGTCCCATGCGCAGATTCCATAGGTGAGGTAGGGGTAAATGAGTGAGTGATATAGGGTAAGGAGAGCTGGTTGTGGAACATAGTACCGTATCTTGGATAGTATTCCCACGGTCTTTGAGACTTTCTTTGAAATTTGTTGTATGTGTGTCTGAAATTTGAGGCCACTGTCAAGATGGATTCCTAAGAATTTTCCCTCTGTGAGTTTTATGATAGGGGACCCGTTTATCATTATGTTAAGTGGTGCGTTTGCAGCTCTGTTCCCAAACTGGATAAAATATATTTTATCAATATTGAGAGTAAGTTTGTTGGTCATCATCCAGGTAGATATTTTCTGCAATTCAGTATTTGCAGTGTTGGCTAGTACAGTCATCCCACGGTTTTCATTTTAATCCGTTCCAGATGGATCGGCTAAAACCAAAATCGGCGAAAACCAAAACTATTTTCCCCATAAGAAATAATGGAAATTCAATTAATCCGTTCCAGAAACCCAGAAGTTTGGAAAAAAAAAATTGGGGGGGCCTTAAAGATAGATTTACATGCATAAATGAATGAACTGAATGTGGCACTTTCCTTTATTGAAGACTGATGTTGCTGGATGGGAGAGAGGAGAGGGAGAGGGAAGAGACCCTAATTTTGGAAGGGAATCCCCTCCATTAGGACTCTAGGTACCAAGTCCTTATCTGGGGTCACTTCCCTGCATGCCTGCTACACTCCCTCCCTGCCTGCTACACTCCCTCCCTGCCTGCTACACTCCCTCCCTGCCTGCTACACTCCCTCCCTGCCTGCTACACTCCCTCCATACATGCTACACTCCCTACATACATGCTACACTCCCTGCATACCTGCTACACTCCCTGCATACCTGTTACACTCCCTGCATACTGTACACCTGCATACCTGTACACTCCCTGCATACCTGTACACTCCTGCATACTACACTCCCTGCATCTGCTCACTCCTGCATGCATGCTACACTCCCTGCATGCATGCTACACTCCCTGCACATGCTACCCTGCATCGCTACACTCCCTGCATACTTGCTACACTCCCTGCATGCATGCTACACTCCCTGCATGCCTGCTACACTGCTCATTAACTCCATCTGTTTCACTTTCACTCTCATATTTTTCTATTATTTCTCTCTTTCTTCATTTCTACAGTGTTCCTCACTTTCTTTACTAAAGAAGTGGCACTAGGACCTTTCTTTGGGCCTACTAAAGAAGTGGCACTAGGAGCTTTCTTTGGGCCCATGGTAGCTTATTTAGTAGTCACACACAATAATCAAGGCCCAAAAACAATGAATTGTTAATAAATGTTTTGTATAAACTCCTGGGGTGACGTTCACTCAAGTGTAAACAATGCTAGACTGCGTGACAATGTGCGTGGGAGGTGCGTGGGTGGCGGGCCTACGCCTTTGTATGTGCGCGGCACTGGTGGACAGGTCCCATAGGTCGGAACTAAACAATCGGCGAAAACTAAGACACATTTTCCCTGAAAAAAGTCTGTGAAAACCAAAATCGGCGAAAACTGGGACAAGCGAAAACCAAGGGATGACTGTATGTCTGGGCTTGGGTGCGAGATAACGTATGTAGTGTCATCTGCAAAAAGTATGGGTTTGAGTAGTTGAGATGCATTTGGTAGGTCGTTAATGTAAATGAGAAAGAGTAGTGGGCCAAGAACACTTCCTGTGGGACCCCTACGGTAATAGTTTGCGCGGTGGAGCTAGCTCCATTTGTGTACACATATTGGTTTCTGTTGCTAAGGTATGATTTTAGGTAGTTGAGGGAGTGTCCTCTTATACCATAGTGTGATAATTTTAGGTGTAACAGATCATGGTCAACTGTATCTGAAGTTTTGAGACTCTCTGACCGCGGGTTCGAACCCCACCCGTGGTATGGTTTGTATCAATGAAGATTCCCACTGGGATTTCTTTTTTCTCAAGGGCAGTGTAAATTTTTTCTAACGTGTATAATGTCAGTTTTTATTAATTTGGGTGTCTTTATCATGCTTCTACATTATTTATGTTATACCTAATATTATTCTGGAATAAATATGATAAGTAGATAACCTGTACCGTATGATAGTAATAGTATACGTAATTATACAATATTTTATAGTGCCACTAGCTTACACGTCCGAATGTCATGGTGAAGCAGGAGTTACTAAGACTACTGGCACTTTCTCCCATATTATTATTATCGTCGATAATTCATTACAGAATGCTGTTCAAGCTCCATTACTGAACGAATTTGTTCCCATAAGAACAAATGTAAATTAGATTAGTCAGTTTCAGACCCCCAAAAATACACTTACAATACTGTAATACACTTACATAATTGTTCGAGTTGGGAGCTGTACGAAAACAGAGGTACCACTGTATTATTATACTATTATTATTGTATGTATGTGTGTATGTGTATGTGTATGTGTGTGTGTGTGTGTGTGTGTGTATCAATGTGGTGCGGTGACTCGCTCTGGCCTGAACTCAGCTCCTGGCCCGTGTGTGTGTGTGGTGTGTGCGCGCCCCAAGGCACTGTCCTGGCACCTCTGCTGTTTCTCATCCTCATAGCAGACATAGATAAAAACACCCAGCACACTTTTGTATCATTTGCAGATGACACTAAAATAAGCATGAAAGTCACTATGGTAGAGGACACTGAAAAATTACAGGAGGACATAAGCAGGGTCTTCCAATGGGCAGTGGAGAACAACATGACGTTCAATGGTGATAAGTTTCAGCTGCTTAGGTATGGAAAAATGAAGAACTCAAAAGGAACACTATATACAAAACGCAAGAGGGTCACCACATAGAACGAAAGGAACACGTAAAGGACTTGGGAATAATTATGTCTGCTGATCTGTCATTTAAAGACCATAACAAGACAAAGATCACAACAGCCAGGAAGATGAGGGGTGGGTATTGAGAACTTTCAAAACAAGGGAAATAATGCCGATGGTGACACTATTCAAATCGCTAGTGCTCCCTCACTTAGAATACTGCTCAGTGCTGACGGCCTCGTTCAGGGCAGGAGAAATAGCAGAGCTGGAACAAATCCAGAGATCGTTTACGGCTCACATTGAGCCATTGAAACATCTAAATTATTGGGAACGCCTTCAAGTCTTGAACATGTACTCATTGGAGCGGAGAAGAGAGAGATACATGATAATATATACATGGAAAGTACTTGAGGGCCTGGTCCCAAATCTGCACACTGCCATAACAACATACTGGAGTGAGAGATATGGGAGAAAGTGTAAAATAAACCCAGTGAGGAGCAGGGGTGCGGTGGGGACAATACGGGAGCACTGTATTAACATCCGGGGTCCCAGACTATTCAACATCTTACCAGAAGATATCCGAAACACGGCTGGAACCAGTGTAGAAGCCTTAGAGAGGAAACTGGACAAATATCTTCACCAGGTGCCAGATCAACCAGGCTGTGATGGATATGTGGGGCAGCGGGCCTCCAGCAGCAACAGCCTGGTTGACCAGGCAAGCACCAGACGAGCCTGGCCCATGGCCGGGTTCAGAGAGTAGATACTCTCGAAACTCTTCAAAGGTATATCAAAGGTAAAGGTATGTATGTATGTATGTATGTATGTAATTAATTAATTAATTAATTTGGAATTTTTATTCACACAAAAAATAGAAGATTTACTGTTATGCAGACTACTGCATTATTGTAATAATTGTATTAGTATTAGTAACCCATTCATGACTGCATATTGGAATGTATTTGTTTACTCTTGAATATCCCCAAAGAATCGAACATTTTTGCTATTTTGAGCTCAATTTCAAGGTATTTTTTGTTGTGAAACCAGTAAAAATCATATCTATTTCTGTAATATATCTTCCATTCTATATAATGAGACCAAAAAAACGAGAATACAACCATAAAAACCATACGAAAATACCGCTAAGGTGATGCTAATGCCTTAGAAGTGAACTCCGTTATTTATGGTCCAATTTTTCATTTTTGGTGTACATTAAGAAGGATCTT
>WNWK01026991.1:0-12500 GCA_009830355.1 Cherax destructor | reverse complement strand
AGGAGAAAAATATCAGGCCCCAAAAACCAGGTGAATAGTCACATAAATTTTGTTGGCGGGACTGTGGCCATAAACACTGGAGTAATCACCAAAGACCCTTCTAAAAGGTGGACCTACCAGGCCGGCACCTACATGTCATTCCAAGGACCCTGGAGTCACCCCAGTGGTGATCAAAAAAAAAAAAAAATTAAAAGTCCTGGAGAAGCAAAACACCCCGGATCATGTGATATGACCCAAAAAGTGGGTGGCATCACCGCCAGCCCCACGTTCACCCAAAACATTAGGTCCAACAGCCCCTATACCAACATAAAACACAGGTGAGGCGTACCAGCCAGCACCAAAAACACAGGTGAGGCATACCAGCCAGCACCTAAACACAGGTGAGGCGTACCAGCCAGCACCTAAAAAAAAACGGAGCATACCTTACCTAGGCATGGCACCTTATGTGACTACCCCCAAAACACACAATAGGGCAGTCTGATACCTCCAACTCCGCTCAACCTGCCCTTCTCCTTTTTGGTGGTCCAAGGTTCCATCTACCCGTCTACCGCAAATCACTGCAAAACAAGAACAGATAAGTAATTATACACTACATCTTGTACATTATTTACACACAAAACACTTGATCAGCAACCACATTCTCCATTCCCTTCACGTAATGAATCACCAGGTTTAGAAGTTGGAAAAACGAGGCCCATCTATTGAGGCTCTGAGGGCGGTTCCTCATTAAGTGAAGGAAACGTACTGGAATGTAGTCACTAAGAGACCATAACAGGATGCAGAGATCCTGTTACATAAACAGAAAAGAAAGTTAGCACTCCCAGAACTAAAACCAGAGCTTCCTTTGCTATGGAGGCATAGCGTCCTTGGTGTCTGTTACATTTCTCTGAAAGGTAGCTGACTGGCAGTACTTGCCCTCCTCTACCCTGCAACAAAAGTGCCCCAACTCTTGTATCATTTTGCAAAACCCAGGGTGGGTAACTCAAGTTTACAAATAAAAGATCATGAGGGTTAATATCATACAAAAGGTTCATGTACAAAGATATTAAAGTTACAATTATGGGTGTGTCCTTGGCACATTGGGTCCTGGTTATCAAATAATACCGCCACAAACTCCCAACTGTGGTATCTAGTACATCAAGTAAATTATTCATAAGAGGGAACCCTCGAACATTAGTTAGCAAATTTACTTTGCGGCAGTCAGTGAACCTGCTGAGAGGGTCATCGAGTGTGAGACCCTTGAAAGGCAACGTCCACTGACTCTCGCTAAGTACATTGAAAAGATAAAAAAAGTTCACATCTTCCTCACGGCAGGTCTCTTCCCACAAGTTTATGTTGCCCCACACAGGATGACTGTGCACAGCCACATTTATCTCATGGGGGTTCACCTGGCCCCCTTTTTCAGCATCCCAAAACTTCTTTGCAAAGGCCCACCACGGCTGAGCCACCACTACAACCCTTCTTTCAGTAGGTCCAAGGCTTCCGCAATCTTGTACAATTTTCCAGTGTACATTATCTTCATCAGGGACTGTATCCACCATCAGTTTCCACACCAACCCAATCATAGCTTTCCTAGGAGCCGGCTCCAGTATCACCACCTCCTCACTAGCCTCCAGATCAAGTAGCACCACCACATGGTCCCACGTTATCCTTGGCAGACTCGTAGGCTGGTTCACTAGTGCCGCCCCTCTCATCTTAGCCAAACAGTCTCTGAAACTGAGAAAACCCACCGAGGGGAAACATCACCATTCTCACCTAGCCCATGACTTAATGATTCCAGAGTGCTTCCCCACACGGTAATGAAAAAGAGGGGCATCCCCTCATCCCAGTCCTTCTGGTACTGGGGAAAACAAAAATGCATCGTCCTGAGAGACTGGCAAAAACACCCTACTTTTCTGTGACTCTCAAAGTGATAGACATCCTTAAGTAAGGATCTCAAAACTACATGACATGTCATATAATTGGAATTCTGGTTGGCTTGGTGACAGCCTCGCTGACAACATTTTACCAGAAATCTCAAAATCACACACACAAAAGTATTAGGGAGGGGCAGGAACTCTGGTACCCTGGTAAAAAGATAAGTGTTTGGGAAACAGTTATTAGTCAACCCACCCCTCTCAATACTGGAATATTCTCCACCGGGAATCTGTAGAGAATTCAGAAACTTTTTCTCAAACAGCTCTGCCATGACTGCTTGGTCACATACAGTGGACCCCCGCTATTCGAACGGCTCGGCAGTCGAACAAATCGTCATTAGAACAAGAAAATCGATATCGTCATGCGAACAAAATATCAGGATTCGAACAAGTGTGTCCATCACCTGTCCGCCCAGGCGCTTGGAGAGCCAGTCCCTCGTTGTTTGTTACACTCGAGAGAACAATACCCTGCACGCTCATCCAGACATTTCACACTTAACCCTTTGAGGGTCGAAAGGCCCTCTCCCAAACTTGTTCTCAGGGTCGAAAAATTTTCAGAAAAAAAAATAAATTATTTTTTCTTATGAAATGATAGAGAATCTTTTTCCGATCATAACGCCACCAAAATTATGAAATTTGATGGAAAACTAACGGAGTTATGCTCTCGCGAAGTTAGCGGTATCGATGACATTTACGCGTCGACGATTTCGCCCAATTTGAGCCCTATTTTCGGAAAATTCCAATGTTTCAGTCTACTAAAATTATAGCTATTTCGCTAGAACTCCATTTCTTCTATCGATTGAGTACAAGAAACCGTCTATTTACCAATTGCAACTAAGCAAAATAGTGGTCAGAAAATGGCAATTTGGCCAATTTTACACAAAATTCAAACGATGCCAATTTCAAAATAGGGTCCAGAATAAACAATGCAGACATTCCTGGCACTAAAATAACATCTTCTCTGTTCATTAGTCACGTCATCAGGCGCCTTTTACATTACTTTTGCTTTCGATTTTGAATTTTTATTCTCACAAAAAATAGAAGATTTACTGTTATGCATACAACTGCATCATTGTAAAAATGGTATAAATAATATCAGTGACCTTGTGCAAGAATATTAGACTCACCAGTTGATGTGTATTGGACGCATGGTGTGATTTGTTTACTCTTGAACATCGACAAAAATCGAACATTTTCGCTACTTTGCGCTCAGTTTCAAGGTACTAGTCATCGTAAAAACAATCAAAATCATCACCATATCTATAGTATATCTTCCATTCTATCAAATGAGACCAACCAAAACAGAATACAACCATAAATACAATACGAAAATACACCCGAAAGTCGCTGTTTTAAATAAAAAAACCGGTCAGAGTTGTTTTTTCTCTCATTATGCACTGCGTGCTTCAGAATTTTTTTTATACTGCGCACACTGACCACGCAGACCCATTCTTTCATATGTAGGCCTACCAGCTTTCTTCCACCAGATTTGAAGGCACTAGAATTTAGGCGTACAAGTACATGACCGACCCTGGCTGCACTGACGTACTAGTACGGGACCGACCCTCAAAGGGTTAATTATAATTGTTTGGAGTTTGTTCATTAAGTGTGAGGCAGTGGTGAGAGGCAGTGGTGGTAGAGGCAGTGGTGGTTGAGGCAGTGGTGGTTGAGGCCGGAGAGTGGTGGTGAGAGGCAGTGGTGGTAGAGGCAGTGGTGGTGAGAGGCAGTGGTGGTGAGAGGCAGTGGTGGTGAGAGGCAGTGGTGGTGAGAGGCAGTGGTGGTGAGAGGCAGTGGTGGTGAGAGGGGGGGCAGTGGTGGTGAGAGGCAGTGAGGTGGTGGAGAGGCAGTGGTGGTGAGAGGCAGTGGTGGTGAGAGGCAGTGGTGGTGAGAGGCAGTGGTGGTGAGAGGCAGTGGTGGTGAGAGGCAGTGGTGGTGAGAGGCAGTGGTGGTGAGGCAGGGTGGTGAGGCAGTGGTGGTGAGAGGCAGTGGTGGTGAGAGGCAGTGGTGGTGAGAGGCAGTGGTGGTGAGAGGCAGTGGTGGTGAGAGGCAGGGTGTAGAGGCAGGTAGAGGCAGTGGTGGTGAGAGGCAGTGGTGGTGAGAGGCAGTGGATGGTAGAGGCAGTGATGGTAGAGGCAGTGGTGGTAGAGGCAGTGGAGGTAGAGGCAGTGGTGGTAGAGGCAGTGGTGAGAGGCAGTGGAGGTAGAGGCAGTGGTGGTAGAGGCAGTGGTGAGTAAACAAGATTAAATGAAAGTTCGGGAGGGAGTTTTGTAAACAAATCAGTTGTTGTTGCTGTTACCAGCCTGACACATACGATTTGTGTTCACTCCGTGAAGCTGACTGGAAGTGATCTAATGCAGATAGCATTATAAACTCCGTTTTCTCTTATACTAACACGTCTGAAGGAGGAAAGAATGGGAAGATGTTTTCACAGCTGTAGCGAGAATGCCCGCCACCACCATCCTTCCCAGCAACCACATTCGTAATGACATACATATTTTATTCTTTCTAGAGTGTATATCAGGTTTTTATGTTATTTAGATTGTTTATTATGTCATATTAGATGAATTGCGATAGATAAATAAGCTGTCGAGTTGATAATAGCTTCACAGTGAAGTACTATTTTGTCATGCCTCCTGACAGCAGGAACGGATTAATTGTATTTCTATTATTTCTTATGGGAAAAATTAAATCGCCTTTCGAACATTTCACGTTAAGAACAAGCTCCTGGAACAGATTAAATTTGAATGGCGAGGGTCCACTGTACTCTGTAAAATAAACATTTGGTAAATTTGGAAACACTTCCCCGTCACAGCTGCCAGTTGAATAGCCTTCAAGGAATCACTACATCCCTTGACCTGAACCAGCTGCGTCAGCGGCCGGGTAGTCACTCCCATGCCAGCACCGAAACCTCCCCTTAAACCGGGTTTTACCAGGGCCGGGTTGTCACTGCCAAGAGTCTCCTGCAGGTCAGACTCAATGAACAGGCTTCCCAGGCCCCAGTCACCACAGTCAGTAGGAAGATCAAGGCAGGGTACAGTTCTTCTCTTGCTTACTTGGCTAATCATATTACACACTGAAAATCTGTCAGTCACCATTACTCCAGTTTGTACATTACCACCTGTTGAAGCAAAGTCCTGTGAAACCAAACATTCCTCACTGTTGAGGAGACCCAAAACATTGTTGCCTAGTAGAAGGTCAACACCTGCAAAAGGTACATCTTCTGTAATACCTACAGGAAGGTACCCAGACTGATACGCAGACTCCACCCATAACCTGTGCACCGGAGTCTTGACAATACCTCCAGTAATAACTGTGAGAAAAATGTGTAAACCAGTATATATGTCACTCGACACTGGAAATACACCCCTGCAAAGCAAGGTGTATGTGCTACCAGTGTCCCTTAAGGATACAACACCTGATACCCTACCTTCATTTTGGTGTAAGGCCACAGTAGACTTGCTGGAATAGACCTTCATCCGAGGGTCTAGGACAGCTGGACTACTCTGTGTACCTTTGGGCAAGACGGCAATGCAAGCAACAGCATATGTAACTGGTGTACTTACTGGAGAGGTATCTGCTGCAGCCTGGTCTCTAATCATCTGTCTACAATATGGCTGCAGGTGGCCCTGTTTGTGACAATAATTACAGTAATAAGGTGTAAAGGCCCCCTGCTCATTTGACCTAGGTTGGGTCTCTTGACACTGAAGACCTGGGCTTGTCCTACCTGTACCCTGGAGTCCGGGACCAGTGGCTCTGGACTTAAAACTTTCCTGGGTAGGTACTGGAGAATTAGGCTTATTAAAATTCTGGTGGTTATTAGGCTGGAAAACCGGTGGCTGAAACTTCTGAAATTTCTTACCCCTACTGGTAGGTGGAGAAAACTTACCATTATTAGTAGGTGGTGGGTGATAATTACTACCAAATTTTTGGTTAGCTAAAAATCTATCACCCAGCTCTAAAGCACACTTAAAATCATCTGGATCCTTCTCCTCAAGATATGCCTTAAAGTCAGGAGGAGCATTTTTTAAAAGATCCTCTAGCAAGATTAAGGTACGCACTCTCTCATAACTGTCAACCACGTCTTTCGAGCGCCACCACCTATCTAAAAGTGACATCTTCTCCGTCCCATAATCTACTAAAGACTGCCCTGCTTGAAATTTAAGCCCTCTAAACTTCTGCCGATACATTTCTGGCAAAATCTGATAAGACAATAAAACTACCTCCTTCAGCTTCTTATAATCAGAAAAGTCTGGTCCCTCTAGAGAACTAACTGCCTGTAAGCCTTTACCAACTAATTGGGTACGTGCTAATGTAGCCCATTCCTTTTCCGGCCAATCTTGGGATTTGGCCGTACTTTCAAATAAGAGAAAAAACTGGTCTGGGTCTTTCTCGAGGAACTTGGGCACAAATTTTATGGCTTTGTCCAACTGAAATGCATTTACACACTTGTGTGTGGTTTGCTTCAACCTTTCTAAGTCTTGTAGTTCCTGGATCTTTGTACGTTCGATCCTTAACAGGTCTTTTTGTTGCTCAGTTATGTCCAATTTCAACCTCATAAGTTCTGCTTCCTTATCCAGGTCCCTACCAGGGGAACCTAACCCAGGGTTGCCTCCATCACCCACAACAACCCCAGAAAGTTCACCACTGTGAGACATTTTGGGAAAAGGTAGCACAAACACTGGCTATCTACCACAAACTTATATAAACTAATAAATCACACAGTAAAGCACCAACACAAAATTATTATAAGATACACAAGGAATAATTATCATGGAATTCCCCAAAATTAAACAGGATTGCACACAAAAATCAGGCAGAAAAATAGAGCTATTTCACCTGCCAAGGAAAAATATCTCCAAAAAAATTTAGTTAATAATAACAATAAAACCAACAATATTGCACCTGCAAAGGTAAATTATGCACCGAAATGTGTATTATAAACACCCTTAAAAATCAGCAATATTGCACCTGCAAGTGTAAATTATTCAACAAAAATGTATTAATAACACCCTGAAAAATCAGCAATACTGCAAACAAAACAAATAAAACCTGGGATTATTGCACCTGCAAAGGCAAATTGTTCCCCCAAAAACACTGGTATTAATAACAATAAGTATTAATAACAATAAAAATAAGCAATAGAGCACCTGCAAAGGTAAATTAGGTCCCAGAAAAATTATGGGCACTAATAACTAAAAAAAAAAGTCAGACCTATTTCACACAAAACTAGCAGTAACCTGATTACTACACCTGCAAAAGTAAGGCCACATTTTAGTGTAGGTATTTTCTAGTGAATCCTTCCTCTAACCAACCCAATAAAGTATGATTATTAACTTTCCAGGTTGCAAACTTGAATTATCACAAAATTTGATAATTCTCCTGGACAGGCCCCCATGTTACGCAGAAATTGGGGTTTACCCGAGGCCTAATGCCTTGTCTAAGGGCAAAGGGTAAAAGTTACACAAAACACCTGTAAAACTAGGCCTCCCAGGTCTATCCCCATAAACATAGCTTATATTAAACCATTGTTTAGTGCTTCAATGAGTTAGGGTATCAGAAGGTTCCACACAAAATTTTTACTTATATAAAAATACATTTATTTACTTGTATTAAAAATATATACATTCCAAACACACCTCTTCACATATCAATAAGCCAAGCCCCCTCACTAACAGTACAGGACGGAGAGGGCAGCCGGATTGTCACTTCAAAAACACAACAGCGTCCCTATGGGGTCGGCCCAGCCACCGCTACCCTCATCCAGAACATATCTCCTATTTCTTCAGTTCACACTCGTCCTTCCGAGCCCCGACCATGTTCGAGCCCAGGGTGTGTACTGGTACACCATAAAAGTGCCTATGGCTTGAGTTAGCTACACAAAAAGGGAATACAACATCACAAACTTAGCTGAACCCAGGCTCCGTCTCGCCACCCGCTAACCATGCCGCCAACATGTGTTCCCCCAAGCGACACCACTACCTCACCACAAACATTTGGAAAATAAATCCCTAGCTGGATTTCCTTATTTCACAGCTTAAACTTACTTTACAGTATTCACCAAAAGCACAGCATATTTCTAAAATTATCATTTACATTTATCTAAAGGTTATACATTATTATTATTATTTTTTTCTAATTACATGAAATTTATGGCACACTTCTCCAATAGCTATATATTACGTATATTTAAATGTCATGCAGAAACCTGCATAACAGAAGGGGAGAAATGTTTTGAAGTGGAGTTATTACTATTTTTATTTGGGGGCTTTTGGGGGGATTAAACCTTGCCTTGATGCCTTCCCTTTTAAGGCCTGATCAATCTAGCTCTTAATGCTGGCCGCACTCAGTCCAGTGTACAAATCACAGCCCTGCTGTTCGGGAATGGATTTGAGGACACTGTCAGGTTCCCTCTTGAAGACAGCCAGAGGTTTGTTAGTAATTCACCGTATGCACGATGGGGAGGCATTGAAAATTCGGGGATCTCTGACACACACAGTTCTCTTAGTGTACTTGTTGCACCCCAGTTTTTTACTGGAGGTACCCTGCGCTGTCTGCAAAATTTTAATATGGCATGATTTCGGTGTGCAGGTTGGGGATCAGTCCCTCCAGGATTTTCCAGGTGTAGATTATGATCTACTTTTCTTGCCTACATTCGAAGAAATCAGTGGCATTGCTAGGGTTGGTGTCACCCTGGGTGGCATCTTTGGTGTCACCCCCATGACATCCAAGGGCAGGGGGATAAAGGGGAGTAAACTCCAGTTATGTCACTACTGCATGCCCAATGACTAATGTTTAGCAATGAGAATGTTTAAGGGCCATAAACCGAACAGGAGAATACTTTTCAACTTTATTCATTATAAAAATAATCGTAGTAATATTGAGGAAACATAAACTCAAATACGTACCACTTTGAGTACAGGCAACAGATTCTACATTTACAGTGGACCCCCGAGTTTCGTAAAAACTTCACTCCTGAAGTCTGCTCAAGTGCCATTACCGAACGAATTTACCCCCTTAAGAAAAAATGTCAGGAGAAGTTTGAGCTGAGGGTTTATATTTGAGTGTAGAGTTCTATTTATGTAGTACACACATTAATAAGTATGGATGCTATTTATGGTGAGTAAATTTAGACTTTTGAATGTTGGTGGAGTATGTTGTCTGGAGTGGGAATTTATTATTCTGACTGCAGACTTTTGCTGGGTTATTAGTGGTCTGAGATGATTTATTGTTGTTGAGCCCCATGCACAAATTCCATAGGTGAGATAGGGGTAAATGAGTGAGTGATACAGGGCAAGGAGAGCTGGTTGTGGAACAGAGTACCGTATCTTTGATAGTATGCCTACGGTCTTATAGATTTTCTTAGAAATTTGTTGTGTGTGTGTCTGAAATTTGAGGCTACTGTCAAGGTGGATTCCTAAGAATTTTCACTCTGTGAGTCTTGTGACAGGTGATCCGTTTATCATTATGTTAAGTGGAACATTTGTAGCTCTGTTTCCAAACTGAATGAAATAGGTTTTGTCAATAGCTTGTTTGATCATGCTTTCAAACAGGAAGCCTGGTTTGGGATAGGGCTGTAGGGATGGTGAACCCCCAGAATTGTCTCTTAATCTTCAGGTAACCTCCTTCCATCCTAGCCCAGTTGCAGATTACCTAAATTTGAATAGTTACAGTACAGGTCGACCATCACTGATCCGGCAATCACTAATCCGGTTCCATCACTAATCTGGCACTAATTTTGGCTAGCATAATTTCAAATTTCTGGGTCGCCTCACCAACCTGCTGCATAAACATTGTTGGAGTTACAGTGGACCCTCGCTATTCGAACACTCCAAAACTCACCCTTTTATGTAAGTTTATTATTGTAAGAGCTTTTAAAAGTGTATTTTTGGGGGTCTGAAATAGATTAACCTAATTTACATTATTCCTTATGGGAATAAATTTGTTTGGTAACAGCACTTGAACAGCATTCTGGAATGAGGGCGAGTTTTGGAGTGTTCGAATAGCAAGGGTCCACTGTACTTGCAAATGCAGGCAAGCCATTCCAATTTGTTGTTCTCTATTGTTATAACCTGCTCACTTTAACCCCAGTCATGGTTCCAAAGAATTATGGAAATGCTTCTCGTTGTGTAAAGTGTAAACACTGTGCATCCTGCAGCACACAGTATATAATGAAAAAAACTGCGACTGTGTTGTTGGTGTAAAACAGCAACTTTATGGTGTATTTTCGTATGGTTTTTATAATTATATTTTAGTGTTTTTTTTGGTCTCATTTGATAGAATGGAAGATTTTGCTTTTGTTCAAGAGTAAACAAATCATGTCACGCGTCCAATAGTGTCTAACTGGCTGGTCTAATATGTGGTCACGAATGGGTTGACATTATTTATACAATTACGTATTACAATACAGTGGTACCCCGGTTTACGATGGTCTCCAAACTCGCCCTTTTATGTAGGTTTATTTTTTTAAATGCTTTTGTAAGTGTATTTTTGGGGGTCTAAAAGGACTAGTCTATTTTACATTATTCCTTATGGGGATAAATTCGTTTGGTAATGGCACTTGAACAGCATTCTGGAACGAAAAAATATCGTAAACCGGGGTACCACTGTAATTCAGTATGCATAACAGTAAATATTTTTTGTGATTAAAAATTCAGAATGGAAAGTAAGCATAATATAAGAGGGGGCCTGGAACCATGACTAATGAACAGAGAAAATGTTATTTTAGTACCAGGAATGTCTGCCTTGTTTATTCTGGACCCTATTTTGAAATTGGCTTCTCTTGAAATTTGTGTGACATTGGCTGAATTACCAAATTGTGATCACTGTATTGGGTAGTTGTAATAGTTAAATGGGCAGTTTCTTGTACTCAATTGACAGAATAGAAATAGACATGAGTTTGGTTGACTAGAACAATGGAATTGGCAAAAAATAGGGCATAAAGTGGGCAAAATCACCGATGCATAAATATCACTGAGACCGCTAACTTTGTGAGAGCGTAATTCCATAAGTTTTCCATCAAACTTTATACCTTTGGTTTCATTACCTTCAGAAAAAGATTATCATTTCATAAGGTAAAATAATTTTTTTTTTAAATTCTTCGACACTGGGAGCAAGTTTGCGAGCAGGGGTTGCGACAGTGAAAGGGTTGACCAACTTGTACTAATTTACAGGATATTTTAAAGGTAGCTGTTGGGTTAAGTGTAATCTAACCTAACCACTCTGTAATCCGGCAAAAAACTAATCTGGCACCCTACAGGTCCTGATGATGCTGGATTAGTGATGGTCAACCTGTGTTTGGAGGTCTCTGGATGTTATGCCCATGTAGACCTCTAAACACATATTTCAGAACACCAGTACGCAGGCAGATCAGACGATTTAAGAAATGCCTGTGTTCAACACCAAAATTCACACAACCATTTAATCAACTACAGAAATGCAAGACTTATCACCAGAGAAGAAAACACTCAATACCGCAGAATCCTGGAATCATCACTTATCTGTATATCCAACAACTTCAACCAAAACAATGGCTTCTATAACATATCTGAACCCTTTGCCAAGAAACTTCATCGCTATCCCACATAAGAATGGAGGAACACTGCAGAAGGTCTACTCATATACTTGTCCAATCTCTCTTTAAAGCTACCCAAGGTCCTAGCCTCTATCACCCTACTCGGAAGATTGTCACATGCAGCATTCTCCACCTGACCCAGCATTCTCCACCTGACCCAGCATTCTCCACCTGACCCAGCATTCTCCACCTGACCCAGCATTCTCCACCTGACTCCATCCTTTAAATACTCACGTACCTTTCACCCAGGTAGATCTTGTTTGTGACTTGATAAAGCCCACTGTATGGGTGAAACGTTGTCAGTAAAGGATCACATTATACTGCTTATGGGTTTATTTTTCCATTGTGTTGGTATTTTATACCATTTACTTCCACAGAGTCAACTACATTCCAGGAAGTAAATGCCAAGTGTTTTGAGTCATTCATAATAGTTTCAATGTTTTAGTGCAGCACATCCTCCTAATAATTGTCAATACAGTAGAACGTCATTTAGCACGAGATTATGTTGCACGTTACGGGTATTGCACGATTTAAGATTTGCGACACATTATCATCTTACACGACGTAAAGATGATATTACACGGTTTGGCAGGAGGTAAAAAATTTTGAGCGAGCGGTCGCCCGCGGTGGGTTAAACCATTGAGTCAGTGGGGGTCCTACTAAGGGTGGCTATGAGCCACATCAAGTGTTTAATGCTGACGAGACAAGTGTTTTCTGGAAGAAAATGCCAACACGAACTTATATCAGTCAGCAAGAGAAAAGTGCACCAGGCTTCAAGACAGCAAAGGATCGCTTCACCTTGCTCCTTTTTGGTAATGCATCAGGTGATTTCAAGTGTAAGCCCATGGTTATTTACTGCCTAAGAATCCTCATGCTTTGAGGAAAAGGGAATTTGTTTTTCCTTCCTGCAAACTGTAAGTTTATTCATATACACGGGGCCAGGAGCCGAGTCTCGACCCCTGCAACCACAATTAGGTGAGTACAGTTCATACATTATCATACATAGCAGCATA
>WNWK01026990.1:0-26770 GCA_009830355.1 Cherax destructor | reverse complement strand
CCATCCTCTCCGGTGGGAGAATTGGACCTGCCTCGCATGGGCCAGTAGGCCTGTTGCAGTGTTCCTTCTTTCTTATGTTCTTATAAAAGGACACAAATGCAACTAATGTGACATTTTATTGTGGCAACGTTTCGCTCTCCAGGAGCTTTCTCATGCACACTCATACGTACACGTATACATAAGTACATTCATGAATTTATATGCATACACACGTGTGTACATCAACTATACATATGTATACACATTTTCGTTTGTGAACATATGAGTAAGAGTCCATACACATATATGTGGAGACACAAATACAATAAGTATATAGACACATAAACAAAAGTTTATTAAATACACACAACACATGCATTCATATGGACACATATGAGTGCATGTGACTCGACCCCTGCAACCACAACTAGGTGAGTACATGTATACAAATAAAAAAGTGTACATTTATAAATGCATACATATACAGACACACACGCATATGTTAAAGCATATATACATACATGCATACATGCATAAAATATACATATTTTCACATTTTGCTGCATTAAATTTTCATTATCTCCCTTCACTATTTTACGTATATTGAGGTAGAAGAGGCTGGGCTTGTGAAATACAGGGATCCCTTTCTTGGATGTCACAGAGTCCGTAATCTAAAATTATTATTATTATCATTAATATATTCATATATTCATTAGGGAGGGCCTAGGTTTGAGCCGAGGAAGGAGTAGAGGTACAAGAAGTTACTTGAGTGGTTCACCAATGGTAAGGTACCTGCAGTGACTTTAGTGGTTCAGTAGTGGTAAGGTACCTGCAGTGACTTTAGTGCTTCACCAATGGTAAGGTACCTGCAGTGACTTTAGTGCTTCACCAATGGTAAGGTACCTGCACTGAAGCATACTGCTCTATAATATTTTTATCAACATTATCCTCTAGTGTATATGCCAGTGAACCTGCCTTATCTGACTCCTTTCTTTTAGTTTGTAATATATACTCTCCCTTCTCCTTAACATTGCTCTATTTGAACAACAATAACTTTAAGAATCTTCCTTCTTTGTGGTTTGCCTAGCTGTTATCACTTGTTTCTTGCTTCAACTTTCTAATAATTTCTTTATATTTTATTTCCTGTTCGAATCTTTTAATATTTATGGTTTATGCTGTATTATTTACAGTGAGCTCTCATGGGAAGCTTCTCTCTCTCTCTCTCTCTCTCTCTCTCTCTCTCTCTCTCTCTCTCTCTCTAGTTGGTTTTATGTCACTGCGACTGATAAAGTTTCATCTGAAACTGAAAGGGCCCTGCTAGGAAGGCCTTTCCACGCGCTATTCAATTTTAGGTTTACTTGTTAAGTTGCATCCTTGCAGGGTTGAGCCCCGGCTCTTTATCTACGACTCGAGACCTTCCTCTCACCGGCTATTCTTCATCTGTCCCCACTTCCCCGATCACCCACTTCGGGGCCTTACCTGTGAGTCCCTTCTGTTCTGTTGTAAGTCGCATCTTTCAAAACAAAAATTCACTAGAGGAGTTAAGAGAACTTAAGTGTAAATCTTTTTTGTTGTTGAATCTTGCCTAAAAGATGTAGATTTGTAGTTTTTTCCCACAAGTTCTTTGTTCTTTTATCAACCGTTCTTTACTTTGTTTTATGTTTGAGTATTTTATTTGGAAACCTATTTTACTGTTTATTACCTATTCTGCGACTGTTTATTGCCTATTCTGTTTGACTTCATTAGTGAAATGAAAAATGACTACATGCCTACTTTATTCAACGAGTTTCGTTCCAGGGAACGAAGTGTAAGCGTTCTGGCCCAGTTTCCCTTGTTTATATTTTCATCCGTCTTAAAACAAATTGTGGGACTGAGTCGCTGATGACACTGTTCGTCAGGACTTGGTTGCAGATCATAACTTTATCAGTGGGATCACAAGAAAATGTTTACGCTAGGAAAATGACAACATTGACTCACCTTCGTCATCAGCTGAAACAAACGTGAAACGTAAATTAATATTCATGAAGTGAGACTGTCACATGAAAGTGAGGATAAGGGAAGGGGCGGTTAACACTAGTCAGGTGTGGAGCAGCAGGTGTGTACCTAGTGTAGTTGTACATAACTAGTTCAGAAATGCGACAAGTTGACGAATGAGACACTTGTGCAACATTTGGGTAGCTTTATAATGGATAAAGACACCCAAATGTTGCACAAATATCACCTAGGTTATGTGTGTCAGTACCTAACCACGCAAACGTGGTGTGTGGTTAGGTACTGACGAGAATTTCGGGTCTGAAGACGAGTCAATTTAACCTGAACCTGGGATTAAGAGGGAGTTTGTGTTGATGACACCGCCCTCCAGATGGGCGTCTCCCGAGGACCAGCTCACACGATGGAACAGTCTCCCGAGGACCAGCTCACACGATGGAACAGTCTCCCGAGGACCAGCTTACACGATGGAACAGTCTCCCGAGGACCAGCTCACACGATGGAACAGTCTCCCGAGAACCAGCTCACACGATGGAAGAGTCTCCCGAGGACCAGCTCACACGATGGAAGAGTCTCCCGAGGACCAGCTCACACGATGGAAGAGTCTCCCGAGGACCAGCTCACACGATGGAACAGTCTCCCGAGGACCAGCTCACACGATGGAACAGTCTCCCGAGGACCAGCTCACACGATGGAACAGTCTCCCGAGAACCAGCTCACACGATGGAACAGTCTCCCGAGGACCAGCTCACAAGATGGAACAGTCTCCCGAGGACCAGCTCACACGATGGAACAGTCTCCCGAGGACCAGCTCACACGATGGAACAGTCTCCCGAGGACCAGCTCACACGATGGAACAGTCTCCCGAGGACCAGCTCAATGACACGATGGACAGAACAGTCTCCCGAGGACCAGCTCACACGATGGAACAGTCTCCCGAGGACCAGCTCACACGATGAGTCACTAGTCAATGATTCAATTCGGACCGAAACGTCGTCGCAAGTCTCTATGTGCGGGTTATTTGTCTATTGTTCCAGTTACCGTATTGTACCTTGTTGTTCTTCCCCGGCACATCGTGGGAGGTTCCTTGACGCTGGTGAGGGGCTCTTGATCTAGGGGATTGGATCTGTGCTCCAGTTCCCTGAACTGAGCCTGAATATCTTCCATCCCCGCCCCCCAACAGGCGCTGTATACTCCCTACGGGTTTAGCGCTCCCCATGATTATAATAATAATAATATTCTTCCCAGTGATGATCACTGTCAACTACGCTTCTCTAACTGCGGCTTCTTTCCCGGGAGAGAGAGAGAGAGAGAGAGAGAGAGAGAGAGAGAGAGAGAGAGAGAGAGAGAGAGAGAGAGAGAGAGAGAGACCCACGTCATCTAATTTATCTCAGTACTATATACCATTGTATACAATTCTCTTAATAACAGATGCTGGTCCATCTCTAGTACAGTGGTGCGGCTCCGGTTCCTCGGAATAATAGAAAAAAATAGCGATATGGGGAGAAATATTGACATTTGTTTATCATAAACTATTCGAATATTCTGAATCAAATATGAACTTTACAATATCACGAGAGTAATAATTTGTGTAAGTCGCAACTTTGAGCGGATTACAGAGTCTCGTATCTTTGACAATAGTCATCGACCAACACAGTGAAGAGGAGGGGCCAGGAGCTGAGTCTCGACCCCTGCAACCACAAATAGGCGAGTACATGCAGGCGCTTACATAATATCATTAATAGTTTTTCAGCAACCTTTAGTAAGGTAGAAGTAGGCAAAGTAAGATAGAAGTAGGCCTAGTAAGGTACGAACAGTAGGTTTAATTTAGTTAGTAAAATAGGCTTGTATGTTACGAGAAGTAGGTCTAGTAGGACACGAGAAGTAGGCCTAGTAAGTGACGGGGAAGTAGGCCTAGTAAGTGATGAGAAAATAGGCTTAATATTTTACGGGGGAGTAAGCTAATAAGAGATGGAAATTTGACTAAGTGGAACTGACCACAGAGATTATTTGGTTGATGTAATTCCCTGGCGATATACCAAGCACTGTGCTCACCCCTAGGTCTCTCACTTTGAAGACTACAGCCTCAGTACCCTGATTCTTTATTCCATGTCTAGTCTTCTTGTCCCTTCCCATATTTTCATAACTCTGCTCTTGCTGGTGCTAAATTGCCAGATCAACTTGATCCCTCTCCCCTGCCCTAAACTGTTGTCATTCTCTTCGTTAGTTTTAGATTATCAGGTAAACAAGTTACATATGACTCAATCCTATCTGGTATGTCAGTCACAGAAAGTAAAAGCAGTATTGGTCCTAATACCCACTCTGACATCTCTTTTTAATCACACCTTGCTTCCTTCCCATAAGATACTCTTCGATCAACCTGAGTACGTTCCCTGTTATTCCTTCCTGCATCTCAAGTTCTTGCTACAGTCTCTTGTGGGATGTAGTATCAAATGCCTTCTTGCAATCCAAGAAAATGCAACCAACCCGATCCTCCCTCTTCTGTCACACTGTCATAGAATTCCAACAGGTTTATAAGAAAAGATTTGCCACCCCTGTACCCGTGCTGGTTATTGCTTATGAAAGCCCTTATCTCCTAGAGCTCCGGCACTCCCCGGATTATTTTCATTACCTTGTACGGTACGCATGTTAGTAATAATGGTCTGTACTTCAACAATCAGTGTCTGTCTTCTTTATTAAACATAGGGACTATAGTTCCTGTCTTCCAGACCTCTGGTAACTGTCTCGTATCCATTAACTTTTAGAGTTTAGTGGTTCAGAGTCCAGACAGTGAGTGCTTCTGCTGCCACTTGCAGAATCTATGGTGATAGCTTATCAACTTTCACTGTCTTTTATGTTATCCAGCTCCATCAAAAGATTTTTTCACCTGTGTGTGTGTGTGTGTGTGTGTGTGTGTGTGGTTGAAGGGGTCGAGTCCAGATACATTTGAAGTCTTAACTAGTTCTCATCGGGTTTTATTCTCATTAGTTTCACATGGCCAGCAGAGAAACATCTGACTCAGTCTCACCTGGTATGTCATTCACATGTATCAGAAACAGTACTGGCCCTAATACCAATCCTTGGGAGCCCCGCTTGTTGAGTGTTCGAGTGTGATTCGCCGGAGTAGTCCCGGCCCGGGTCTTGTTCATGAGGTGACTAGGCGCTCGCTTGTCACTCCTCTCCATTCTCCCATATCTTCCTTAACAATCACACTGTTTTCTTCCTCAAAGTTGTCTCTGATCCATCGGAGTACATTCCCTGTTATTCCTGATTGCACCAAGTCTCTCTTGAGATAAAGTATCAGATGCCTTCTTGCAGTCCAAGAGTATGCAATCCACCCATTCCTCTCTCTATCATAGAGCTCCAGCAGGTTGGTAACACAAAATTTGCTATTTTCAAACACGTGCTGATTATTATTTGTGAAATACCCTTCCTTCCAGATGCTCTTCTACCCTCCTGATTATCTTCTCTATTACCTTACATGGTAGGCATGTCAGTGATATTGACCTGTAGTTCAGTGCTTCCTGTCTTCTTAAATATTGGAATATCTTCGTTGTTTTCCAGATCTCAGGCAATTGTTCAGTGTCCTAACTGTATTTGACCAGAAGGTCAACTTGATCGGACATTTGTCCTGGGAGTACTTCCCTATCCTCTGAAAAAATTTCATCTGCTTAATCTCTTCTCGTCTTCCTATCTACCAAATGATCGATACAATCTGACGTTCTTCCTCCTATCTCCTGCTTCCTGAAGTCTCTTCGGCCTCCTGGAATCTATAGGTCAGTCAGCGACCTCTTTTTCTTCTTCCTATTGCCTTTCCCTCCAGATTGCCTTGTCTCTCTTAATTTTCCTTGCTGCTTCTCTTACCACCTTCTGTCTCCTCGTCTTCTGAGAGCATCTTGTGACTTTCCCTCTCTGTCCCTTCCAGATCTTCTGTTCCTCCATCCTTCACTTCTGCTGCCCTATATGCCGGTTATTTCATTTTTTTTCCATTGCTTCTTTCAGCTTTTAGACTTCTCTTGTTTCAGAGTTCTTTATTGAACCGTAAGTCTTTATTTACCTCCTCCATTATCTTATTGCACGTTATCTGTTCCTTCCCAATAGGAATTGATCTTTCTATCCCATTCCTCGTCCAATTTGCTCTTCAGAGCATTTATCATTATATCTAGATAGTGTAACTCGCCTCTTTTAGTTCCCTCTTTTCCTCTGTCATGAATGTTCCTCTGCTTGACCATTTTCTTGCACTCAAGAGTCAGTAGGCTGATGCATTTGTGTGCATGTGGGCGCGCACTCACGCTCGTGTGACCGTGTCCTCAAGTGTCCAGGAAGCGGGCATGCGTGCGCGTACTCACCTAGGTGTGGTTGTACGGGTTGTGTGCATTCATGTGCATTCATGTGACTGTGCCTGAAGCGTTATGGCCCTTGTATGAGTGTCCTACTCGTCTCCTGGCTGTTCCTGGTCTACAGAATGTTTGTCCTGTGTTGCTTGTGGGTTTGTCAGTGCAGCTAAAGAATCAGTAACTGTGCTCACCTACAAGTGGTTGCAGTGGTCGAGTCTCAGCTCCTGAGTTCCTCCTCTTCGCTGGTCGGGTCGCTCTCTCCTGGATGGCTTCCAGTGCCTTATCGTACCTTAAAGCTATGATGGAATTCTGCTTCTACCTCTTCATTCTCCACTTCCTGATAACCCTAAGGCTGAAGAAATACTTCCTAACGTCCCTGTCACTCATCTCCTCCTGGTGAGGGGCTCTTGATCTAGGGAATTGGATCTGTGTCCTGAATTGAGCCTGAATACCTTCCACCCCCACAGTATAATCCCTACGGGTTTAGCGCTCCACGTGATAATATGACTCATCTGTCTTTTCAACTTCCAGCTGTGACCTCGTGTTCAGCTGTGACCTCGTGTTCCTGTTCCCCATCTCTTAAATAATATGTCCCTATTCACTTCATCAGTTCCTCTTAGTATTTTGTACGTTGTTATATTAGCTTCCCTTAACCTGTCCTCACACGACTCACTCCTTAACTTCGGGACTAGTCTCGTTGCAAACCTCTGCACTTCCTCAAATTTCTTGACATGCTTGACCAGATGTGGGTTCCATACTGGTGCTGCATACTCCAATATGGACCTGATGTACAAAGTGTAGTGTCATGAATGACTCATTACTTAGATGACTAAAGGCTAGTGTTAGATATGCTAGAGGCACATCTTCTGCAGCAGTTATTTGGTTGCTGTGCGCCTCAGGATATATGTTAGGTATAATACTCACCTTGAGGTCTTCCTTGAGTGATGTTTGCTGCCTTTGCCCCCGAGCCTGTACTTCGTCTGTGGTGGTCGTTTGCCTTCCCCAAACATCATAACTTTGCACTTGATGGGGTTAAACTCCAGTAGCCACTTGTCAACGAGACCTACATCTTGTCCAGATCCATTTTTTAGCCTTTCCTGGACCACATATGCTTGTATTCTCCTCAGTTTCATATCTGCGAATAGGGACACCTCTAACTATCTCTTCTGTTATGTCATTCACATATACAAAAAACAGCACTGGCCAAAGGAAGTGATCCTTGTGGAACCTCACTCCTCACATGTGCCCACTCCAACACTTCACGGACAATCACTTGTTTTCTTTCTGTCAGGCATGTCGTAATCCATTGTAGTGATTTCCCTGTTATTGCTGCCTGGTCCTCTAACTTTTGTACCAGTCTCTCGTGCTGTACTGTGTCAAAAGCCTTCCTACAGTCCAAGGAAATTCAGTCTACCCTGCGGTCTATTTCCTGTCTTCTGTAACCTTGTAGAGCTCCGCAAGTTTGTAACACAGGATTTTCCATCGCTGTAGCTATGCTAGTTATTAGGAACCCCACTCCTTTCTAGGTCCTCCACCACTCTAATGATAATCATGTCCATAACTTTTCATACTATACATGGCAGTGAAATTGGTCTGTAGTTTTTAGCTCTCTGTCTTCTTTCGTAAAAAAATAGGACTACATTTGTCTTCCACACCTCTGAAAGTTGCCCTTTGTTGATAGATTTGTTGAAGATTGCTGCTAGCAGCGCACACAGTTCTTCTGCTCCCTCTCTCAGAACCCATGGAGAGATATCTCTCCACACTCTTATCTTCAGTAACATTCTAACCTCAACATTACTCTCCTCATTCTAACCTCAATATTACTTTCTTCACATTCTAACCTTGACATAACACTCGTAACAACACCTCACGCATTTCAGTAACTTAGCACTTATACCGAACATTTGTCCAATACAGTTACATTGCTTTACATTATAAACACAGATTTGTTATAACTCATTTTCCTTGTAGGAATGTTTTCGTTTATGCTTTACTATAAACACATGACCCACACATTGCTTCCCCTTCTATGTTCACAATGTTCTTTTGCGGATATAATATTTCTCTGTTGCCACAGTTCATGTACTTCACATTTTGTACTCGAGATGTACATCAACCATACTAATATCACTTTTTAAAGTGCCTTTATAGTCATCTGTTTCATTGTCTTGACAACAGTGAAATGTCTGTTAATACGAGGACGGGCTGTTATTTCAGACTGTTACCTTCATGACAATCTTACTACCAGTTATTTTCTGTTGCTTTCCTCTCTCTCTCTTTATTTTTATGTATATTTACTCTTTGTAAATGCAAGCAGACAAACACAAAGGGAAACTCAGAAGCACGAGGTGGCAAACAAAGCTTCAGGTACACCAGTGATAGTTGTTTACACTGCTCTCTACGAAACACCCATGATAGTTGGTTACACTGCTCTCTACGAAACACCTGTGATAGTTGTTTACGCTGCTCTCTACGAAACACCTGTGATAGTTGTTTACGCTGCTCTCTACGAAACACCTGTGATAGTTGTTTACGCTGCTCTCTACGAAACTCCTGTGATAGTTGTTTACACTGCTCTCTACGAAACACCTGTGGTCTGTTGTAGTCTGGCACACGTATCTGCATGTCCAAAACAAAAAAAAAATACAAAAGACATATGCAACACTTGGGTATTTTTTACACCCAAGTGTTGAACGCATTTTTTTCCATCATCAATACAATGATTGCAAAAATACCTGTGAGAGCTGCTTATGCCTACACAATTAACACTTAGTTCTAACGATTGTGTGTGTGTCAACAGTTATCTTCTGACCGTCCATGTCAACATCTGGCAGCAAGTCAACACGTGTTACAACATCTGTCACATATGCACAAACTACTTCTACATATGGCGTTATTTGAAAGCAGCAAGTTCATGGTTAGAGAAGTCCAATAGTCCAGAGTGTTGAGTAGCCTTGACCAGTGGTGTGTTGCAAGCCGTACACACACAGCCGTGGTGTGTTGCAGTCCAATAGTCCAGAGTGTTGAGTAGCCTTGACCAGTGGTGTGTTGCAAGCCGTACACACAACAGCCGTGGTGTGTTGCAGTCCAATAGTCCAGAGTGTTGAGTAGCCTTGACCAGTGGTGTGTTGCAAGCCGTACACACACCACTCGTGGTGTGTTGCAGGCCACCCCCCCGTGGTGTGTTGCAGGCCACACACACTACCCGTGGTGTGTTGCAGGCCACACACACTACCCGTGGTGTGTTGCAGGCCACACACACACACAACCCATGGTGTGTTGTAGGCCCCACACACACACACTACCCGTGGTGTGTTGCAGGCCACACACACACCACCAGTAGTGTGTTGCAGGCCCCACACACACACACACACCACCACCACCAGTAGTGTGTTGCAGGCCCACACACACACACACAACCCATGGTGTATTGCAGGCCCCACACACACACACCACCCGTGGTGTGTTGCAGGCCACACACACACACACACACACACACCACCACCAGCAGTGTGTTGCAGGCCAAACACACCACCCGTTGTTTGTTGCAGACCACACACACACCACCCGTGTTGTGTTGCAGGCCCCACACACCACCCGTGGTGTGTTGCAGGCCCCACACACACACCACCCGTGGTGTGTTGCAGGCCACACACACACCACCAGTAGTGTTGCAGGCCACACACCACCAGTAGTGTGTTGCAGGCCACACATACACACCAGTAGTGTGTTGCAGGCCACACATACACACCAGTAGTGTGTTGCAGGCCACACACCAACACCAGTAGTGTGTTGCAGGCCAAACACACCACACGTTGTGTGTTGCAGGCCACACACACCACCAGTAGTGTGTTGCAGGCCACACACACCACCAGTAGTGTGTTGCAGGCCACACACACCACCAGTAGTGTGTTGCAGGCCACACACACCACCAGTAGTGTGTTGCAGGCCACACACACCACCAGTAGTGTGTTGCAGGCCACACACACCACCAGTAGTGTGTTGCAGGCACACACACCACCAGTAGTGTGTTGCAGGCCACACACACCACCAGTAGTGTGTTGCAGGCCACACACACCACCAGTAGTGTTGCAGGCCACACACACACCACCAGTAGTGTGTAGCAGGCCACACACACACCACTCGTGGTGTGTTGCAGGCCACACACACCACCAGTAGTGTGTTGCAGGCCACACACACCACCAGTAGTGTTGCAGGCCACACACACACCACCAGTAGTGTGTAGCAGGCCCCACACACACCACTCGTGGTGTGTTGCAGGCCACACACACACCACCAGTAGTGTGTTGCAGGCCACACACACACCACTCGTGGTGTGTTGCAGGGGCCACACACACCACCAGTAGTATGTTGCAGGGGCCACACACACCACCAGTAGTATGTTGCAGGGGCCACACACACCACCAGTAGTGTGTTGCAGGGGCCACACACACCACCAGTAGTGTGTTGCAGGGGCCACACACACCACCAGTAGTGTGTTGCAGGGGCCACACACACCACCAGTAGTGTGTTGCAGGGGCCACACCACCAGTAGTGTGTTGCAGGGGCCACACCACCAGTAGTATGTTGCAGGGGCCACACACACCACCAGTAGTGTGTTGCAGGGGCCACACACACCACCAGTAGTGTGTTGCAGGGGCCACACACACCACCAGTAGTGTGTTGCAGGGGCCACACACACCACCAGTAGTGTTGCAGGCCACACACACACACACACACACCAGGGTGGCACATACAGGAAGTGTTAGAACGAAGACACATCAAACAGGAGTAACATTATAACACACACAAACAATACAACGCATATATAACATAACGAAATCCAAAAAAATACCAGGTCAGTTACACACAAATATATATATATATATATATATATATAATATATATATATATATATATATATATATATATATATATATATAATATATATATATATTATAAAACCAAAACAAAATTTAATAAGTTGAGGTGGGAGGGAGGTAGAGAGGGAGGGAGGTAGAGAGGGAGGGTGGGAGGGAGTTTAGATGAGGGAGAAGAACACTATTAGTGGAGGCCACACCAAGGGGGTCATACCAAGGGAAGTAACACCAGGAGGGGTCACACCACGCCTGGTCATACCTGGCTTGCCTCTGGGTATATACACCACTGTCTGGTTTCCGCCTAGTTGGGGGATAAGAGAACACAAATTACGTCAGTGTCCCCTCACTAGAAAATATCTCACCAGCACTTAACAAAAATTGTTGACATTTACTAATTTCGTTACACATCTTAAAATTAAATTAACGTAATAAATTTGCACAAGATATATTGTATATAATTTTATCTTATAAATCTAAACCTTTATAGTATTTACATACTGAAATTGTAATTGAAAAATTTTGTGTCTATTTCCCACACATTTGATTAAAATTTTATATTTTACCAAGAAATTGCAATGTTTTTTTTCACGTTTTTTGGTGTTTTGATGTTATTTCGAGAATATAAAACTTATTCTTCATCATTAAACACTTGTTAGTCACAGCCTGTTGGGTGAGTCAGTTGTTAGTCACAGCCTGTTGAGTCAGTTGTTAGTCACAGCCTGTTGGGTGAGTCACTTGTTGGTCACAGCCTGCTGGGTGAGTCAGTTGTTAATCACAGCCTGTTGGGTGAGTCAGTTGTTAGTCACAGCCTGTTGGGTGAGTCAGTTGTTAGTCACAGCCTGTTGAGTCAGTTGTTAGTCACAGCCTATTGGGTGAGTCAGTTGTTAGTCACAGCCTGTTGGGTGAGTCAGTTGTTAGTCACAGCCTGTTGGGTGAGTCAGTTGTTAGTCACAGCCTGTTGGGTGAGTCAGTTGTTAGTCACAGCCTGTTGGGTGAGTCAGTTGTTAGTCACAGCCTGTTGGGTGAGTCAGTTGTTAGTCACAGCCTGTTGGGTGAGTCAGTTGTTAGTCACAGCCTGTTGGGTGAGTCAGTTGTTAGTCACAGCCTGTTGGGTGAGTCAGTTGTTAGTCACAGCCTGTTGGGTGAGTCAGTTGTTAGTCACAGCCTGTTGGGTGAGTCACTTGTTAGTCACAGCCTGTTGGGTGAGTCACTTGTTAGTCACAGCCTGTTGGGTGAGTCCCTTGTTAGTCACAGCCATTTGGGTGAGTCAGTTGTTAGTCACAGCCTGTTGGATGAGTCAGTTGTTAGTCACAGCCTATTGGGTGAGTCAGTTGTTAGTCACAGCCTGTTGGGCGAGTCAGTTGTTAGTCACAGCCTGTTGGGCGAGTCAGTTGTTAGTCACAGCCTGTTGGTGAGTCAGTTGTTAGTCACAGCCTGTTTGGTGAGTCAGTTGTTAGTCACAGCCTGTTTGGTGAGTCAGTTGTTAGTCACAGCCTGTTGGGTGAGTCAGTTGTTAGTCACAGCCTGTTGGGTGAGTCAGTTGTTAGTCACAGCCTGTTGGGTGAGTCAGTTGTTAGTCACAGCCTGTTGGGTGAGTCAGTTGTTAGTCACAGCCTGTTGGGTGAGTCATCTGTTAGTCACAGTCTGTTGGGTGAGTCAGTTGTTAGTCACAGCCTGTTGGATGAGTCAGTTGTTAGTCACAGCCTGTTAGGTGAGTCAGTTGTTAGTCACAGACTGTTTGGTGAGTCAGTTGTTAATCACAGCCTGTTTGGTGAGTCAGTTGTTAGTCACAGCCTGTTTGGTGAGTCAGTTGTTAGTCACAGCCTGTTTAGTGAGTCAGTTGTTAGTCACAGCCTATTGGGTAAGTCAGTTGTTAGTCACATCCTATTGGGTGAGTCAGTTAGTCACAGCCTATTGGGTGAGTCAGTTGTTAGTCACAGCCTGTTGAGTGAGTCAGTTGTTAGTCACAGCCTGTTGGGTGAGTCAGTTGTTAGTCACAGCCTGTTGGGTGAGTCAGTTGTTAGTCACAGCCTGTTGGGTGAGTCAGTTGTTAGTCACAGCCTATTGGGTGAGTCAGTTGTTAGTCACAGCCTATTGGGTGAGTCAGTTAGTCACAGCCTATTGGGTGAGTCAGTTGTTAGTCACAGCCTGTTGGGTGAGTCAGTTGTTAGTCACAGCCTGTTGGGTGAGTCAGTTGTTAGTCACAGCCTATTGGGTGAGTCAGTTGTTAGTCACAGCGTATTGGGTGAGTCAGTTGTTAGTCACAGCCTATTGGGTGAGTCAGTTGTTAGTCACAGCCTGTTTGGTGAGTCAGTTGTTAGTCACAGCCTGTTTGGTGAGTCAGTTGTTAGTCACAGCCTGTTTGGTGAGTCAGTTGTTAGTCACAGCCTGTTGGGTGAGTCAGTTGTTAGTCACAGCCTGTTGGGTGAGTCAGTTGTTGGTCACAGCCTGTTTGGTGAGTTAGTCACAGCCTGTTTGGTGAGTTAGTCACAGCCTGTTTGGTGAGTTAGTCACAGCCTGTTTGGTGAGTTAGTCACAGCCTGTTTGGTGAGTTTGTCACAGCCTGTTTGGTGAGTCAGTCACAGCCTGTTTGGTGAGTCAGTCACAGCCTGTTTGGTGAGTCAGTCACAGCCTGTTTGGTGAGTCAGTCACAGCCTGTTTGGTGAGTCAGTCACAGCCTGTTTGGTGAGTCAGTCACAGCCTGTTTGGTGAGTCAGTCACAGCCTGTTTGGTGAGTCAGTTGTTAGTCACAGACTGTTTGGTGAGTCAGTTGTTAATCACAGACGTTTGGTGAGTCAGTTGTTAATCACAGCCTGTTTGGTGAGTCAGTTGTTAGTCACAGACTGTTTGGTGAGTCAGTTGTTAATCACAGACTGTTTGGTGAGTCAGTTTTTAGTCACAGCCTTTTTGGTGAGTCAGTTGTTAGTCACAGCGTTTTTGGTGAGTCAGTTGTTAGTCACAGCCTTTTTGGTGAGTCAGTTGTTAGTCACAGCCTTTTTGGTGAGTCAGTTGTTAGTCACAGCCTGCTTGGTGAGTCAGTTGTTAGTCACAGCCTGTTGGGCGAGTCACTTGTTAGTCACAGCCTGATAGCGAATCCTTGTTAGTCACAGCCTGTTAAACGATTCCTTTGTTATTAGTCTTTTCGTTCAATTGTCAGTCACAGTCTGTTGTCTCAGTTGTCAGTCACAGTCTGTTGTCTCAGTTGTCAGTCACAGTCTCTGCCTTCGTAATTCCAGGAGGTCATTAACAGTATAGTCACAGCCTGTTTGGTGAGTCAGTTGTTAGTCACAGAATGTTTGGTGAGTCAGTTGTTAGTCACAGCCTGTTTGGTGAGTCAGTTGTAGTCACAGGCTGTTTGGTGAGTCAGTTGTAGTCACAGCCTGTTTGGTGAGTCAGTTGTTAGTCACAGCCTGTTTGGTGAGTCAGTCGCAGCCTGTTTGGTGAATCAGTTGTTAGTCACAGCCTGTTTGGTGAGTCAGTTGTTAGTCACAGCCTGTTTGGTGAGTCAGTTGTTAGTCACAGCCTGTTTGGTGAGTCAGTCACAGCCTGTTTGGTGAGTCAGTTGTTAGTCACAGCCTGTTTGGTGAGTCAGTTGTTAGTCACAGCCTGTTTGGTGAGTCAGTTGTTAGTCACAGCCTGTTTGGTGAGTCAGTTGTTAGTCACAGCCTGTTGGGCGAGTCACTTGTTAGTCACAGCCTGATGGGCGAATCACTTGTTAGTCACAGCCTGTTAAACGAATCCTTTGTTATTAGTCTTTTCGTTCAATTGTCAGTCACAGTCTGTTGTGTCAGTTGTCAGTCACAGTCTGTTGTGTCAGTTGTCAGTCACAGTCTGTTGTGTCAGTTGTCAGTCACAGTCTGTTGTGTCAGTTGTTAGTCACAGTCTTTTGTGTCAGTTGTCAGTCACAGTCTGTTGTGTCAGTCACAGTCTGTTGTGTCAGTTGTCAGTCACAGTCTGTTGTGTCAGTTGTCAGTCACAGTCTGTTGTGTCAGTTGTCAGTCACAGTCTGTCGTGTCAGTTGTCAGTCACAGTCTGTCGTGTCAGTCACAGTCTGTCGTGTCAGTTGTCAGTCACAGTTTAGCCTAAAACTGATCCCTATGGACGCCACTTGTTACTAATCCGCCACTCAGATTTCACCCCATTTATACAGATTGGTGAGCCTCACCTCGATCCATGACAACACTTTTTCCCCGATACCATGAGCTGCCACTTTCTTTAACAGTATTTTGTGTGGTATTCTATCAAAAGCTTTACTAAAATCTAAATAAATAATATCGAATTCTTTAACATGATCAAATGCCTCAAATGCTGTACTGAAGAAAGTCAGTAAATTAGTCCGGCAGGAACGGCCTCTACTGAACCCCTGCTGAGTATCAATAACTAAATCATGCTTATCAGATGGCGTCTTATAATATCAGCTATAATTGACTCAAGTAATTTACCTAAAGTTGAGGTCAAGCTTACTGGACGATAATTTGACGGTAACGAATTATCTTCTTGAACACTATCTTCACGTGAACACTATCTTGACTTGAAAACTATCTTGACTTGAAAACTATCTTCACTTGAACACTATCTTCACTTGAACACTATCTTCACTTGAACACTATCTTCACTTGAACACTATCTTCACTTGAACACTATCTTCACTTGAACACTATCTTCACTTAAACACTATCTTCACTTAAACACTATCTTCACTTGAACACTATCTTCACTTGAACACTATCTTCACTTGAACACTATCTTCACTTGAAAACTATCTTCACTTGAACACTATCTTCACTTGAAAACTATCTTCACTTGAACACTATCGTCACTTGAAACTATTCTTGAACATTCTTCACTTGAACACTATCTTCACTTGAACACTATCTTCACTTGAACACTATCTTCACTTGAACACTATCTTCACTTGAACACTATCTTCACTTGAACACTATCTTCACTTGAACACTATCTTCACTTGAAACTATTCACTTGAACTACTTCACTTGAACACTATCTTCACTTGAACACTATCTTCACTTGAACACTATCTTCACTTGAACACTATCTTCACTTGAACACTATCTTCACTTGAACACTATCTTCACTTGAACACTATCTTCACTTGAACACTATCTTCACTTGAACACTATCTTCACTTGAACACTATCCTTACTACTTGAACACTATCTTCACTTGAACACTATCTTCACTTGAACACTATCTTCACTTGAACACTATCTTCACTTGAACACTATCTTCACTTGAAAACTATCTTCACTTGAACACTATCGTCACTTGAAAACTATCTTCACTTGAACACTATCTTCACTTGAACACTATCTTCACTTGAACACTATCTTCACTTGAACACTATCTTCACTTGAACACTATCTTCACTTGAAAACTATCTTCACTTGAACACTATCTTCACTTGAACACTATCTTCACTTGAACACTATCTTCACTTGAACACTATCTTCACTTGAACACTATCTTCACTTGAACACTATCTTCACTTGAACACTATCTTCACTTGAACACTATCTTCACTTGAACACTATCTTCACTTGAACACTATCTTCACTTGAACACTATCTTCACTTAAACACACACTTCACTCCATGACTATCTTCACTTAACTTCTTCCTTACAATCTTCACACCACACTCACTCCTCCTATCTCTCACCCACCATCCACCCCTACCACCCTCACCTCCACCACTACCACCACCTCCACCACTACCACCACCTTTACCACCACTACCACCACCTTCACCACCACTACCACTACCACCACCTTCACCACCACCACCACTACCACCACCTTCACCACCACCACCACTACCACCACCACCTTCACCACCACCACTACCACTACTACCACCTTCACCACCACTACTACCACCTTCACCACCACTACCACCTTCACCACCACCTTCACTACCACTACCACCACCTTCACTACCACTACCACCACCTTCACCACCACTACCACCACCTTCACCACCACTACCACTACCACCACCTTCACCACCACTACCACTACCACCACCTTCACCACCACTACCACTACCACCACCTTCACCACCACTACCACTACCACCACCTTCACCACCACTACCACTACCACCACCTTCACTACCACTACCACCACCTTCACCACCACTACCACCACCTTCACCACCACTACCACTACCACCACCTTCACCACCACCACCTCCTCCACCACCTTCACCACCACCACCTCCTCCACCACCTTCACCACCACCACCTCCTCCACTTCTCTCCGCCCTGCAGCTGTTGTTGCTGCCTTCCTCTTTAAAAGTAAAGTCAGCGGTAATGGCTGCTGCTGTTAATGCTGCAGCTGCTGCTGTTTTTGCTACTGGTTTTGCTGTTGCCGATGTTGCTGTTACTTTTGCTACCAGTTTTTCTGCTGCTGTTGCTGTTACTGCAGTTGTCGCTGCTGCTGTTGCTGCTACTGCAATTGTCGCTGCTGTTGCTGCTACTGGCTTTACTTCTGCTGCTGTTGATGCTACTGCTACTCTTCTTGCTACTATTGTTCCTGCTCCTTTTGTTGCTGCTTTTGCTACTGGTTTTGCTGCTGCTGCTGCTGCTGTTGCTGTTACTGCGGCTGTTGCTGTTCTTGTTGATGCTTGTGTTGCTGCTGCTGTTGAAACTTCTGTTGCTTTTTTTGCTGTTGAAGCTGCTGTTACTGTTGATAATAAAGCTGCTGTTACTGTTGCTGCTGAAGCTGCTGTTACTGTTGCTGCTGAAGCTGCTGTTACTGTTGATGATAAAGCTGCTGGTACTGTTGCTGCTGAAGCTGCTGTTACTGTTGATAATAAAGCTGCTGTTACTGTTGCTGCTGAAGCTGCTGTTACTGTTGCTGCTGAAGCTGCTGTTACTGTTGCTGCTGAAGCTGCTGTTACTGTTGCTGCTGAAGCTGCTGTTACTGTTGCTGCTGAAGCTGCTGTTACTGTTGCTGCTGAAGCTGCTGTTACTGTTGTTGCTGAACAAGAGTATAAAACGAACCTTCACTTAAGTTGTACCATCAACTTTAACAGTCTCCACCAGTCAACCCTCTCCTCCTAGTGCACTTACAGCAGTACACTTTGTGCCAAGAGTGCCTCCAAGAGTGTCTCCAAGAGTCTCCAGGATTGCCTCCAAGAATGTCTCCAACATCTCCAAGTGTGCCTCCAAGAGTGCCTCCAAGTGTCTTCAAGAGTGTTTAGAAGAGTGCCTCCAACATTGTCTCCAAGAGTGCCTTTAAGAGTGCATCGAAGAGTCTCCAAAAGTGTCTCCAAAATAACGCATTGAAGACTGCCTCCAAGAGGCAGAGAGCCGTAGCCAGCTTGGTGGCGGCAGAGAGCCGTAGCCAGCTTGGTGGCGGCAGAGAGCCGTAGCCAGCTTGGTGGCGGCAGAGAGCCGTAGCCAGCTTGGTGGCGGCAGAGAGCCGTAGCCAGCTTGGTGGCGGCAGAGAGCCGTAGCCAGCTTGGTGGCGGCAGAGAGCCGTAGCCAGCTTGGTGGCGGCAGAGAGCCGTAGCCAGTTTGGTGGCGGCAGAGAGCCGTAGCCAGCTTGGTGGCGGCAGAGAGCCGTAGCCAGCTTGGTGGCGGCAGAGAGCCGTAGCCAGCTTGGTGGCGGCAGAGAGCCGTAGCCAGCTTGGTGGCGGCAGAGAGCCGTAGCCAGCTTGGTGGCGGCAGAGAGCCGTAGCCAGCTTGGTGGCGGCAGAGAGCCGTAGCCAGCTTGGTGGCGGCAGAGAGCCGTAGCTAGCTTGGTGGCGGCAGAGAGCCGTAGCCAGCTTGGTGGCGGCAGAGAGCCGTAGCCAGCTTGGTGGCGGCAGAGAGCCGTAGCCAGCTTGGTGGCGGCAGGGAGCCGTAGCCAGCTTGGTGGCGGCAGGGAGCCGTAGCCAGCTTGGTGGCGGGAGGGAGCCGTAGCCAGCTTGGTGGCGGCAGGGAGCCGTAGCCAGCTTGGTGGCGGCAGGGAGCCGTAGCAGCTGCAGGCGGGGCGTAGCCAGCTGGTGGCGGCAGAGAGCCGTAGCCAGCTTGGTGGCGGCAGGGAGCCGTAGCCAGCTTGGTGGCGGCAGGGAGCCGTAGCCAGCTTGGTGGCGGCAGGGAGCCGTAGCCAGCTTGCTAACATATGATCTTTATTTTAGTGTTTTGAAGCTGTCACTCCAGAGATATTACACTCACCATCCCTGTTAGTCTGTTTATATGTTTGTTGAAACCTTCCACCTGGCACCCCCCCCCACACACCTACACACACACACCTACACACACACACACACACCTACACACACACACCTACACACACACCTACACACACACACCTACCCACCGGAAGCAATCACGGAGGGCCTCAACACACAGCAACCCAACGGCAACCATATATTTTAACATCACACACACACATTTTCCCTGCCCCAACCCAAGCAACCCAAAACCCACCATCACAACTAGCCCACCCCATCACAAACCCCACCCCATCGGCCCACACTCCAACCATACAACCCCCCACCCATGCAACAACCTCCTATGGGAACCCTGCCCACAACCCCCAACCCACCAAGATCCCCCAAGGGCCACAGTATTGGAAACGAGGTTGAAGGTTTGGTACACAAATGCGGATGGAATCACGAATAAGAATGAAGAGTGGAATGAAAGAATAGGTGAAATGTCCCCAGACATCATAGCAGTCACAGAAACTAAACTAAATGAGACAATAACAGACGCAATCTTCCCACAGGGATATCAGATCCTGAGGAAAGATAGAAGGAGCAGAGGGGGAGGAGGGGTCGCCCTGCTCGTAAGGAACCATTGGAGATTCGAGGAAATGGAAGGAATGGAGGTGTGTAGAGATAGGGACTTTATAGTAGGTACCATCCAGTCTGGGGAGCACAAGATAGTCACTGCAGTGATGTATAAACCACCACAGAACTGCAGGAGGCCAGGAGAGGAGTATGACGAGAACAACAGAGCAATGGTGGACACCCTGGCGGAGGTGGCAAGAAAAGCACACATGAGCAGAGCGAAGTTACTAGTCATGGGCGATTTCAACCACAGGGAGATCGACTGGGAGAACCAAGAACCACGTGGGGGTCCGGAAACTTGGAGAGCCAAGATGATGGACGTGGTACTGGAAAACCTGATACACCAACATGTCAGGGACACGACCAGAGATCGAGGAGAGGACGAACCAGCAAGGCTGGACCTTGTATTCACACTGAATAGCTCAGATATCGAGAACATAACACACGAGAGCCCCCTGGGAGCCAGCGACCATATGGTGCTGAGTTTTGAGTACATTGTAGAGCTACAGGTGGAGAGGGAAAGCGATGCTGAAAGAGATATACCAGACTTTAAAAGAGGGGATTACACGGGGATGAGGAATTTCCTGAAGGAGGTTCTGTGGGAAAGGGAAATGGAAGGACAGTCAGTGAATGAAATGATGGAATACGTAGCAACAAAGTGCAAGGAGGCAGAGGAACGGTTTATACCCAAAGGAAAAAGATTAAATTGGAAGACAAGAAAGAGCCCCTGGTTTACCCAAAGGTGCAGGGAGGCGAAGACTCGGAGTGTCAGAGAATGGAAAAGGTACAGAAGGCAAAGAACCCAGGTAAACAAGGAGATTAGTTGAAGAGCTAGAAACGAGTATGCACAGGTACGGAGGGAGGCCCAGAAACAGTACGAAAATGACAGCATCGAAAGTCAAGTCTGACCCAAAACTGATGTACAGTCACATCAGAAGGAAGACAACAGTCAAGGACCAGGTGATAAGGCTGAGGAGAGAAGATGGGGAACTCACAAGTAAGGATCAAGCGGTATGTGAGGAGCTCAACTCAAAGTTTAGGGAAGTATTCACAGTGGAGGCAGGAAGGCAGCTGGGTAGACAGGACGGGATACACACAACTGAGGGGGAGGTGAAGCAGTTACTCAGTGACCTTGATACCTCAAAGGCGATGATCCCGGACAATATCTCCCCGTGGGTCCTTCGGGAAGGAGCTGAGGTTCTGAGTGTGCCACTTACCATAATATTCAACACATCCCTTGAAACTGGGCAGCTACCTGAGATATGGAAAAAGGCCAACGTAGTCCCCATCTTTAAAAAAGGAGACAGAAAGGAGGCACTAAACTATAGACCGGTGTCACTTACGTGTATAGTGTGCAAAGTCTTGGAAAAAATCATCAGGAAAAGAATGGTGGAGCATCTGGAGCAGAACAGGATAATCAATGCCAGACAGCACGGATTCAGGGAAGGCAAATCCTGTGTAACAAACCTCCTGGAGTTCTATGATAAAGTAACAGAGGTAAGACAAGAGAGAGAAGGGTGGGTTGACTGCATTTTCCTGGACTGCAGGAAGGCCTTCAACACAGTTCCTCATATGAGATTAGTAAAGAAGTTGGAAGACCAAGCGTGTATAACAGGAAGGGCACTGGAATGGATCAGGGAATATCTCACAGGAGGCATCAGCGAGTCACGGTACGTGATGAGGTGTGAGAATGGGCGCCTGTGACGGGCGGGGTCCCACAGGGGTCAGTCCTAGAACCGGTGCTGTTTCTGTTATATGTGAATGACATGACAGAAGGAATAGACTCAGAAGTGTCTCTGTTTGCAGATGATGTGTAGTTGATGAGAAGAACTCAATCGGACGAGGACCAGGCATAACTACAAAGGGATATGGACAGGCTGCAGGCCTGGTCCAGAAACTGGCTCCTGGAGTTCAACCCACCAAGTGCAAAGTCATGAATATTGGGGAAGGGTAAAGAAGGCCACAGACGGAGTACACTCTAGCGGGACAGAGACTACAAACCTCACTCAAGGAAAAGGATCTTGGGGTGAGTATAACACTGGGTACATCCTGAGGCGCACATCAACCAAATAACTGCTGCAGCATACGGGCGCCTAGCAAACCTAAGAATAGCATTTCGACATCTCAATAAGGAATCGTTCAGGACCATGTACACTGTGTAATTTAGGCCCATATTAGAGTATGCAGCACCAGTTTGGAACCCACACCTAGCCAAGCATGTCAGGAAACTAGAGAAAGTGCAAAGGTTTGCAACAAGACTAGTCCCGGAGCTAAGGGGTATGTCCTACGAGGAGAGGTTAAGGGAAATCGACCTGACGACACTGAAAGACAGGAGAAATAGGGGGGATATGATAACGACAAATAAAATACTGATAGGAATCGACAAGTGCACAGTTACTTGGCTTTAGACTGAAGGAACACAGGTTTCTAGGTCCTGGAACAACATTCGCTTGGTACCGTCATCGTGAAGCGTTTTTCACTTAGTGTTTGACATAGAGGAATCTTTAGTTTTCTGTTCAAATATTTCTGGCGTTATTGAACTCATGGGGATGTCATACAAAGCAGATGAATGGAGACTTCATTGATTCTTCTAAAAGAAGTTGGCAACTCAGCTGCATCTGTGCCATTTGGTCATAGTGTCCAAATGTCAGAAACCTACGCAAATATGAAGACACTAATACAGTGGTCCCTCGGTTTTCGCCGAAAAATGGCTCAAGTGCCATTACCGAACGAATTTACTTACTTAAGAAATAATGTCACGTAGGTTAGTCTATTTCAGACCCCCAAAAATACACTTGCAACAGCACTTACGAAAATACACTTACATAAATGTTCGAGTTTGGAGATGCACGAAAACCGAGGGATCACTGTATCTGCAATCAAGTACCAGAATCACAATTTTCTCATTTGTGGTGATTTAAAAGTTATTGCTCTCCTACTAAGTTTTCAATGCGGATACACCAAATTTCCCTGTTTTCTGTGTCTTTGGGATAGTAGGGTAGACAGCCAGCACTATGAACAAAAAGACTTGCCACCAAGAACCAGCTTTTTACCCGGAAATCACAACATGAAAACTGTGCCACTAGTTGACCCCAAGAAAATTCTGCTGCCACCACTCCACATCAAATTAGGGCTTATGAAAAATTTTGTGAAGACCTTGAACAAGAATGGAACTACTTTCGAGTACCTGGAGTCAAAGTTTTCTCGTATAAGTGAAGGCAAGCTAAAGGCAGGAATCTTTGTTTTCCCTCAGATTCGGGAATTTATGAAAGACAAGCATTTTGATGAAGCATTAGCATTAGCAGGTGTCGAGGTGAATAACTGGTTTTCATTTAAGCAGATTGTCCACAACTTCCTGGGAAACAGACGCTCCCCCGAATAAGAAAATGATCCAAGACCTGATTTCAAGTTTCCAACAACTTGGGTCTAGAATGAGTGTGAAGATGGATTTTTTTGCACTCACATCTTGACTATTTTCCCAACAATTGTGGGGACTACAGTGAGGAACAAGAAGAGCGGTTCCATCAGGATATTTGTACCATGGAAACTCGATACCAAGGCAAATAGAATGTCAGCATGATGGCGGATTACTGCTGGTCATTGAGACATAATGCTCTCGATGCACAGCACAAGCAAAAAACAAAGCGGTCCTCCTTCCTTTGATTCAATATGTAGGCTAACCATTAGGAGCATATTTTTTTTAATAAAATCATTTGATTTGATTCATGTTGATTTGGAATTCATATGTTCTTAAAACTAACACAATGTGCTTTTTCATGATTACTTACCTAATTTTAATAAAGTAACAATTTATTAAAAATTCACATTTTTTATTATCATCAATTTGTATTTTATTCAAAATCCTTACGTGATACAGCAAAATGATTTAGATATATACATTCAGCAGCCCAAGAATGTGTAAGATCGCAACCATGAATAAAAATAAAAAATAAAAATAATCCAAATGCAGACCAGTGTTATTCAGTTAATGAATTTAACTCCGGAAGTGCAGAAACATTACATTACAAATAACCTTCCAAAGCGCAACATCTCTATCCATTCGTCAGAATGTAGACACTGTACTTATACTGTACTGTACTGCACAGTCGAAATCACGTTTGCATTCAGTCGAATACAGAGGTGATGGGGAGAGCAGAAGCAGGGGAGAAGTAAAAAGGAAGTAATGAGTCCTTCAGCTATGAAGAAACGTAACTTTCATGTCGTTATTCTCACAGATTTGAGAAGTGGTCACAACTTTGATCGAGGCTAAAAGAGTTAAATACTTCTCAAGGCTGAGGGACTGATCATCATAAATAAATTTATATTTCTTCAAGGCAGAGTGTCCAATTTTTTTGGCAACTCGCTTAACCAAATTGTTTGACAATAACGATACTTGTCTGTATTATATACCTTCATTATAATTGGATGCTGTATTTCCCACCTCCACCTTCTGCTTAACAGAACTCTGCAATCAAGTCATAGATGTTTAAGTGTACGCAGGAAATGCGTAATGCGCCACAGCTCAGGAGGTCTCTATAAAAAATATATAAAAAGATCATTGAATTATCACTACTGAAAACTTATAATGAATGACATGCATCAATGAAAATTATCTATAAATAAAGACAATTATCTAGCAACAATTATTTAGAAAGCGATTGCGAGAAGTGTCATTGAATCTAATATTTTAAGTAGCTTAAAAATGACTTAAGGGAGAGACATGAGTGAGCAGAACCTGCCTTGCATGTAGCAAGAGGCTTAGTGAAGGGATCAACTTTTTACGTTCATATGGTATGCATCCTCAAACGTAAAGAGATGGTATATAATTCTCAATAAAAAACAATGTTGGCAGGTAAGCCAACAAACTTTTCTTATAAACATTTACAGTATGCTAAACTCAGTCATGAAATCTTGGTAGGAAAACCTTAGTCAAAAATACTTCTTAAGATGTAAATCTAAGCAATTAATAATCCTGTTATATCAACATTAGCTATAAATATTCTTTGCATGTAAGCCGATACTATAAAAAAAAATTGTATAGAAAATTAAGCTTTATACGCTTTTGGTAAAAAAGGAAGGCCTACACATAATTCTTGGAATGTATACCTCAGCCGTACACCTTGGCGTACCCAGCACTGCAATCAACTTGTGTTGAGCAATGTGGCAACACTGGCTGGCCTCGCCGGAAATTTCTTGGAGACAAATATTTTTCAATTTGTATGTCGTGAGAAGGTGCAAGTCCCGTCAGATATCATCGCTTTCCAGACGTGCCTCGGATATTGTATTCTTCCCCTGCTGGAGTAAACACCACTACACATATCATTCAATGTTTAAACATCTCATTCATTACATTAAAACATAATTTTGTTATTGCAATAAGATTACGTTAAAAAATTGTGTTTTTGTCTAAAACTTACTATCAAACTATAGGAAGATTCAAACATATGACGGATAAGCAGAGTTTTGGTTCTCGCGATGCCACACTTCTCAACATCCTCCCATTTCTACTTATGTATCTATTCAACCTATACTTGATCTTTCTAGTGCATTAGTGATAATCATAATATAAAATAATTTATGAGTTCTCCACCAAAAGTGGATACCTATAATAGTTGAATGTAATCTACTCTTATGTCCTCGGATCATGGAGCATGCCTAGTGATACTAGGTACATGATGTTTGTAGGATTGTTGATTTAGTGGTTAGAACGTTGTGAATTTTGACTTCCTTTCCAGGAGGCGGGCTGAAACAACACAGGTTCGCTCCCCGGCTACCTGCAGTTTGTTATTGCTAAACCTCTTGTTCGTGATTCCATTACTATGTAGACTGCTTGTGACGGCTGGTATATAAACGGGAGTAGAATGAAAGTAATTCTGAGCTTACCACAGCCGCGTATGTTCTCGTATCATGAAATATATATACATATAATATATATATATATATATATATATATATATATATATATATATATATATATATATATAATATATATATATATATATATATATATATATATATATATATATATATATATATATATATATATATATATATATATATATATATATATATAACAACACTGCACTAGCCAAGGAGCCGAGCCCATGCTGCTTTGGCTCCCTCATAGTGAGCGAAAACACATGACGCCTTAGACCACTGAACCACACAATCCTTAAGACTAGCGCATCCAGTAGAACTGGATGTTGTACTCGCTACCCAAGGACATACGGTGGTGTGGATGTCACAATTTATAGGAAGTCCACCAATGTGTAGTTATACATTCACTACTATTCCAACCACGAAACCAGGGTAAAAAGGAGTGTGTTCCTCACAATGTTCTTAAGAGCCTTGCACATCTGCAGTCCAGAGTACCTAGAGGACGAAATCAGCAAAATATTCAACATAGCCACAAAACTGAGATATCCCAGGGATTTTGTGGAGAAGACACTAATGTCAGCAAGAAAGACTTTCTACAGGACTGAACCTAAGGAAGTGATGGCCAGGAAAAATGTACTAGTTTTACAATACAATGAGATCTTAGTTTGTCTGCGTGAGGTATTAAAAAATATCAATATAAACCTTGCTTTCAAAAATACAGGGACTGTGAAACAAAGACTGATTAAAAACACATCCTCCAACACACCTCCAAGACACCCTCCAATAAAGTTGGTGGTGTTTACAAGGTCCCATGTACTCAGTGTCCTCTCTCATATAGGTCAAACAGGTAAATTTCTGGGAAAAAAAGAATAGCCCAACATAAAAACTCAGTCAGGACAGGACAGGAGTC